>PNEQ01072091.1:0-15263 GCA_003012365.1 Medauroidea extradentata
AGTTAATTAACGTGTCTGTGACACAGGAGTAATTGTGTGCATAACTAATTGTGTTGTGAGAGTTCTAGTTGATTACTGTTTTGTGTATTTCATAGCTTTGTGAGCTATTAAATCCAGTACTTAATTTAACTCTTTTATTTGTAATTATAGACCTCTATCCCAAAGAACTCATGGGAACTGCCCACATATAAAGTTTGTGTTCTTCAAACTTGTAACACTACGATAGAAAGGTGCATCGGCCTTTGCTTGTAACTTTCCACCAATAAAAAGATGGGGTCACCACTGAAAGTGTCAGTCAGGCGAGTGATCTACGATACCACTGCACGTCGTGTCTGTGTCTTGCGGTAGAGGCGATACCGCACCAGATGAGCCGGTAAACATCGCCCTTACCGCCGTGCCTCACTCACACAAACACACGGCCAGTAGGCGGGCCATTAATTACTTAAAATTTAGGGGCGGTGAAAATATGTTTAGGGGGACCTGCCCCCCTGACCAGCGCTCTAGGCAAAGGGACTCACCCCCCAAGTGACTGGTTGAATTGTTCAACACAGAACCCGGCTCCCAAATGCACACACGTGTTTACTGCGGAGATGTCCTGGACGACGGGAAGCGCGAACTGGCACGGAACAATGGCGAACCCGGCTGGGACGCGCCCGTCCCGCCAAACCTCTGTTACATATTCAAACGCCGCGGCCCGCCGGAAATGGCCGAGGATGAGGGGGGGGGGTGGATGTAAAGGGGGGACGAGGGCGTGGCCCAGCTCGTATGCAACCATGTGGCGCTCCGACGGCGCCAAGCTGGCGTCACCCGTTTATCCGCGTCCCCCCCCCCCCCTAAGCGGGCATCTTTGACTCGTCCGCGACTTCCGATTATCTGCGTGAATTTCTTCATTCGCTTGTTCGCATTGCTAGGCAGACAGTGTTGGGCATCAATAGACATGGAGCCTACGTCACTTGTAACATATGTATAAAGTATATTTCAATTACGAATATGTTCTACAAAATGTATTTTAGTCCTGTGTTTCCTTTATTTTTTTTTTGTAAATATTTACCTCATAAAAATAAAATATTTGTTGTGAGCCTGTTTCAAATATGAAGAAGTTTTAGCACGTTTCACTGCTACCTAGGTAAACTTTACTATGTGTAAGAAATATCAATGTTAAAAGTTTGACACATGGAAAATATCTGCCGCTTGAGCGCTGGAATCGGGAAGAGGTGTGAACTGACCAATCCCAGAGATTTCCTGAATTTTAAGTTTGAATAAGTTGATAATTTAAATTCCAAAATTGGTTTCTTTTTAAATCAAAATTAAGTTAAATAACTTCTGTCATTTCCAAGCCCATTAAAATTTAATTTTACTACAGTTTCGTATTTTTCTGGTTCCTTAGCGATAACAGCGATACTAGTGGCAGAAATTTTCCCTGTGTCAAACTCTTCCATAAGAAAACACATTTTCTTTCTAACCTGTAGTAGAATTAACCTTACCTAGAGGCAGAATTATTTCGCGTATTGATTGTCCGTCAGGTTGAACGTCAATAATGTAGGCTATACTTAGAGATGATGGTATATCGCGGGAAAACTTGACTGTTTGCTGGATTTCAACACACGTTCAGTTTATTAGGTTATTACTGGCTTTCTCTTTAACGTGGAGCTGTCGCCTATTTGACTGAACCTATAAGAATCCCACTATTGTAATATTTGATGCCTGTTATTGGTGTGCAGTCAGCTACGTTGTATCAGACGTACATCAACCAATCATATATATTGTAATTAACTACAGCGTTTTCAAGGGTATGTTGCCACAAAACATTTTCGCGATATACCATCATCTCTAGTTATACTTCATTGCACTTCTGTGATTGGATGACGGTTGATCTGATACGCCTTTGGCTACTGAACGACAGCAATAAACAAAAAAATAATTCGTTGATATAACTCGTGCTACCAGCTTGTACGGTTTATATATAACTAGAGGTACGTCAATTTTGCGGATTCATCTGGCAGCAGCCTAGACTTGTCAGTCCTATACACCCACTGGCCACAATCGATTATATATTGGCTTATAACCGTACAAGCAGGTAGCAAGCGATTGCACTTCGCATTATTTCCTTGTTTACTACTGGCTTGCAGTAGTCAAACGCGTTTCGTAACAGCCGCCAGCAAGTCACAGACATGACAATGAAGTATACATAATTGGCGTTCAACCTGACCTGGAATGTATCTGCGAAATTTACGTAGGTCTATATATAACCAATGGATATTCGACTTCTGCCAGTGCGTATATAAGATTAAGAAGCTGCTGCCAGATGAATACGAGAAATACTCCCGCCTCTACAGTTAAAATTGTCGCTTAGTCGACTGATGCATAACATCATTCAGTTTATCTACTTCGCCATCCACAGCGTCGGTTTTGTCCGTGTTTCCCGTCGACAGTGTTGCAGTGTTGCATGCTGTGTGTGTTCAAACCTCGCCCATTGTGTACATTAGCTGCTACTGCCTGGACCAGCGGACAATGAACGAGTATACGGGGCTTGAGTATGCTTAGGAGAGTACATTCCAACATTTAGGTCACTGAACTAGCGCATTTTTCCTTAGTTATAGTAAGGTTAATTCTACTACAGGTTAGAAAGATCAATGTTATAAGTTTGGCACAGGGAAAATTTCTGCCACTTGAGCGCTGGTATAGCTAATGCACCAAACTGACCAATCACAGAGCTTTCCTGAATTTTAAGTTATGTTAAGTTGATAATTAAAAACGCGAAATTGGTTTCTTTTCATTTTAAAACTAAATTGAATGACTAATAAAATATCCAAGTTTATTTAAATTTAATATTACTATGGTTTTGTATTTATTTGGTCACTTAGCGATCGAAGCGAAACTAGTGGCAGAAATTTTCCCTGTGCCAAGCTCTCCCATAAGAAAACGTATTTTCTTTCTAACCTGTAGTCGAATAAACCTTAGTTATAGGCAAGCGATGCACTCTTTGAACAGTTCTCTAAAATGTACTAGGAATTCCTACAAACTTGTGTAAAAAAGAAAGGTATTCTTGTAGAGTGATTTTGTTCACCACTTAACATCTTGGTGAGGGGGTGACATGAAGTATGCAGCAGCACTACGGTAAAGGTGGGGGGAGGGGGAGAGATCCCCGAGAAAACCCGCCGACCAGCGGCATCGTCCGACACGATTCATTCCCAAATGCGAAAAATCAGGGATCGACCCCACCGGGAATATAATCCGGGTTACCTTGGTGGAAGGCGAGTGCTGTAGGCACTGCGCCAATCCCCTATCCTAAGGTTTCCCTTGTATTATCTTTTATTTGTAAAGTTGCAAGAATTTTCTTTATATAAAAAAATACTAGGAAACTTTGTAGTTAATCAAAAACGCGAGGTTGTCGGAATTGATTCTATATACAATTTATGTTCTCTGGTATAAATTTTGCTGGAATAAGACGAGTATGCCCATATTCATATAAATGTGATTCTACAAAATAGAGTTGAATAATTGAAAACGTAAACACAGAAACAAATGGGTAACATGTTAAGTTGTTAGTGATAATGTATGCAGTTAACTATGTGAATGATTTAGAGATAATTCTCAGTGCGTATGCTTAATTTTTTTACTCAAAATAATTACAAATAAAATTATTTGTTTACCTGTTATTTTAATAAGTTGGTCATTATCATAACAACATAAACAATATCTCATTTATTCCCATTGTAAGTGCAAATATAAGGCTATACATTTAACGTAACATAGCCTACCTACTTTGAATTTTGGAATTTCCTTGGCAACTGGTCTTACAAATAAATTTCTTGTAAAGGAGCACAAAATTCTAAGAGTGTATTAAGCAGTGACACTACTCACTAGCTACGAAAATACGCCACTCTCATTATTTGTCCGTGTAACAATTGAGATAGGCAGCGAAATGTACATACAAACAGTATTGTGCAAGAGGCGATGAACGAATTCTCCTGTAATACACTTCGGTCTCTGCAACCCAAAATTACCGCGTGCCCAAAGTGCATAGTCGGATTTAATACTGTTTGCATATGTAACGCGACCACGTTTCGCCCCCGTTGATTTCAGGATGTTCCCCTTGATCCGTGTTGCCCGTTGATAAGCTTCCGCTTCCTCTGGGCATCTGACTTGCCCCTTTGTAACAGTGTTGTTCGTTTATCCATGCAGCTGTTGATACACACATTATGTAAATAAGAGTGTCCCGAAACCAACGAATAAGCACTCCACGCCGCGAATCCTGGGCTAAATTAGACGGTAAAATAATGGTAAAATGTTGTACGATGACATTTCACGTGCTCAATGTGGCAACATAGCACTGTAGTTAGTCCCTCTTGCGCTCCACAGATATCTTATTTATTTTACTATCACTATTGTGACCTGCATATTCTGTAGATGCTGGTTAAAATCCCGAGCAGTCCAAACATGAATTATTTGACGTGCCAATCGTAAAAATTATACCTGGACATAGAGTGCAAGAGGGAGATATTCTCAATGCAGTGATGTCACATTGTACACGTAAAAAGTCGTCGTACAACGTTTGGCCACTTAAAGAGTCGGACACTAAAGTCTACATACACCCCCATTGTGTAGCATATATGGTACAACCTTGAATGCACAGATGTCAACGTGTAATTCTATGTCCGCGTGCACTTTCACAACAAAAACCAAGGTATTCAGGCCAGTATCGTGCACAACAAGCGTGATAGATGCAACAGTGACCGTTTACTGCGGTACATAAGTCAACATACACTTCCGAGTTTTTCGTCAGTTGTAGGAGAGACGTTGCAGTGAACACAGCGAAATTGGTGCTGTTTCTGGATACAGTACACATGTATTGCAATACATAATTCGATCGCGTAACATGGATCCAAAAAAAAAGTACCAGTGGAGGTGAGGAAAAATATCATTGAGCTCAGTAAATAGAGATTTCACAACGTAAAATTGGGGAAATAGTTAGAAGGAGCCATGCAAGTGTCCAGACCGTTATAAGAAATTACAATGATCGAGGAAGTGTAGAAAACAAAGCTAGATGTGGAAGACCAACAAGATCATCTAACAAGGAGCGCCGGCAGATCATTAGACACGTAAATGCAGATCCCAAAATTACAGCCACGGAGTTGGCGGCAGATGTCGCAAATACTAGTGGAAATATTGTTCATCCTATCACAGTACGAAGACTTCTGAAAAATCACGAGTTTCAAAGTAGAACAGCAAGGATAGTAAATTAACAGAAGCGCCTAGACTTTGCAACTCTTCATCGAAGTAAAGATTCCATATTTTGGAATACAGTGCTTTTCACAGATGAGAGTAAATTCAACATCTTCCACTGAGATGGAAAGCGAAAGGTGTGGCGAAAACGGAATGAAACTTCGAAAAAGAAAAATCTTGTCCCAACAGTAAAGCACGATGTTGGATATATTCTTGTGTGGGGTTGCATGTCTGGAGCTGGGGTTGGGAATGTAGTATTTATTGAGGACATTATAGATAAATGGAAGTATCTCACCATCTTGAAGGAAAATTTAAAACAATCTACTGAGAAACTGGGACTAGGAACAAACTGGATGCTTCAGCAAGACAATGACCCAAAGCATTGTCGTAAAAGAATGGCTACGGTACAATGTACTAAAACAGTTGCATTCACCTCTCCAGTCACCAGGCATCAACTCAATTGAACATCTTCGGGGAGAACCAAAGCATAGGGTAGAAATATACAAATGCAAAAGCAAAGGTGATTTGAAAGCTGCCTTGGTGAAAGAGTGGAATACATTTACATCTGCGGACACAAGAAAAACTGGCGGAATCTACGCCTCGAAGGTTGGAAGCTGTGAGAGAAGCAAAAAGTGGAAATACAAAACATTAAATCATCTCTGGAAGTGTAAAAATCATTTAAGCGTATGTTTACTTTTGTACCTCAACGGTCTTTCATTTGTGTGCTCAAGATGTCAGTATATGGAACTATTATTAATTATGCAGTATATACGTTGTTTTTCAGTTCTTAAAACGTCTGTTTATGTCACAGAAACTGAATACATATTATTTTCGTGATTGATCTTGAATTGTAGTGTTATTGTAGGGTGTATGTATAGAATTTAGTGTCCGACTGTACATCTCCGTCTTTAATTTATTCCAGGATTCGCGTGGTGTGCTAATTATGCGCCAGTACATTTATTAACTATTACTATTCAAATTTAAGCCAATTATTAATACAAAATCGACGCAGCCATTGTTCAGCGGAACACAATATTTGAACGACCAGGAAACTCCCAAGTTCTCACCTCCCCAACCCCTCACCAAACCCAGCCTTCCACAAACTAACCGTGGTTGGGACGGCGCTGAGGAATGCCAACACTATCGCCGGCAAACACGATGAGAGTCGTCCTCACGGTCAAGCAGGGGACAACCCCCTCCCCCATCACCCCAACCCCCTCGACCAGGAACCTTATCACAGAGCAGTCGCGAGCCAACCATCGCGTCGCCTCAGGGCAGGAAGTGAGCCAGCGGGCTGCAAACAAAGGGGACCCCATGTCGGCGATAACGGAGACAAACGTCGAAGCCTGGGTGGAGCGCGTCACCGCTTTATTTGAGCGACCTGGAAAAAAATCATGGTTTTTTACCCCCGGCGTATTTACCCCGCATCAATACGTCGAGGGGGCGCCGTCACCCAACCGCTCTGCCGCAGGTACGTGCCTCGATATTTTCCCTAGAGTAGCTATCGGCGACTGCCATGGAGTAAATAAACATGATTCGTCAGGGCGCCACACAGTTGCCACTGAGGTCACAATGTCCACTACCCTATCTACACTATGTCCTCGAGATACAGGACGTTTCAAAATAATGCCAACTGAAATTCCCAAACGATATATCAATAGAGACCAGAAAATTTCGCGTTTTCGTTCGGGCACAAGTAAGATTACAAACATTTGTAAGTTTGTGCCACTTTCGCGATTGGGTTTTTACTTATTTGACACTTCCTGTAGAGATCTGAGCCAATGATAAAGAAGAAACTAAATGTAGGACCAATAACGTGATATCACTAAGTCAGTGAGCAGCCAATGAGGAGCTGTTATCTGCTTCAGTAAACACACATTCTTGGAGGCTAGCTCACAAGGTCAGTGAACACGCGAATTTTTCCGGTCTCTATACATAAAATATTATTCAAACAATAGCAAATATTGTATACAGAAAATATAGAAAACTCAGAAGAAAAACAGGAGGCGTGTTATTTGATTCCAGCTCCCTCCAATATGAGTGGCTGTTTCTTTTGCAGTAGCACATTGCTCTAAGGGTAGTTTTAGTTTTATATTTTGCAATTTAGAAATTGAAATGTAATCTTGATTTTAGAATATAAATATGCTCTTTTGGTTACTATTTTGATAAGTAAATATTAAAAATATTAATTAAACACATTCTCACAGTATTAGCCCACGATAAATTCAGTTCGTAATTTAAAACCACCATAGAAAACAGAGACATATGAACGTAAATGTTGTTAGTGTTTCCAGTTCTCGCAGTTGGTAACACGTCTCGCGCTTTATCAATGCTAAAAAGCTGTAGTTTCCCATATTGTTATTTTACGATATTTAACAATAGTATACCGAGAAGAAAACTCTACTCGTGTTGAACATCCACGTCAGGAACTTCCCTCTTTGGAACAGTTAAATCACGACTGTGCCACGGCACAGAATGATTATATTATTTTCAGTTACCATTTTTGAAACATCCTGTATACATCGTACGAAGAGGCAAGACTTACAACTGGACGCCCGTAGGCACCTGTTTGCCCCGGGTGATGACAATAAATGAGGTCCTTCAGCGAAGAGGCGCCGGAATGAGAAGGGTTAGGGAAAGGGAGATGGGCGAGAAAACCCGCCGATTGCACACCTGTTCATTGACTTGCCTCTAGAGGCTAGGGTGAAACGTGATACGCGTGCAGCGTCGTCCTTACCGCTTCCACACTTATAGGCCTCGAACGGGCGAATCACATCCACCAAGGCGGCCCCCTTAAGAGTGCGTGGTAGATAAATAAACGCTGAAAACATCAATTTATTTCTAGACTTTTTTCGAAGCCAATATGGATAAAATACTCAATGACAGTCCTACATAATGGTATTTGCCAACGTTATGAGTAAATATCCAGAATTACTAATTCGTTACGTGTGATCTCTTGCACCGCAGTTAAATGAACGAGGTTCCGGCGTCAGAGATTGTGCCTCAGAAGTTCGTAACACTAGAAACAATTTTGTTTAAAACGTTGGCTATAACCATTGTCTAGGATTGCTATTGTTTAATTTTCGCAAATCGTCTTCATGAAACCTACAGTTATAGAGTATTGCTCTTAGCGTTGAATTATGTACCACGCCCTCTTAAGGGGCCTGCTTGTTAGGCTGGGTTTGTTTGTGTGAGGCAGGAGCGGTAAGGTTGCTGTTGTCCTTCGTATGTAATGCATTATCCCCCTCCGCGCAAACTACTCAGCTGGCGTGCAGTATTTTACTATTATACTTATTTCCACTAGACTTAAAGCGGTGACCACATTATTTAATTTGTAGACAGCATAGTTTAAAGACTAACACTTGTTTCCATAGTAGTTGTTTATAGAATACGGTTGTTATTTTTCTAGATACAGCAGTCTGGAAAAGCCGTTTTTGGCAATTTTGAAATGAAAAAAAAATATACCTGTCTAATAAACGTGCTTAATTTTTAAAACCATAGCGACATAGTTTGAAGTATGTGTTCTTTCCGTAGATATACAAATTGATTGCTCGTTAAATAGCTTCGTCAAAAACAGAATAACCCTAACTCGCAGCAACGTATTTGAAGCGCAGGCAGGCCCCTTAATGAAGTCCAGAGTTGCCGATACGCTTATAAGCCTATCACTCCGCCCGCCCCCCTCCTCTCAACATCTGGACGGCTCGTGGGAGCAACTCCCCCCCCCCCCCGAGACAAGTCGTGGACGGGAGGCAACTTTGCGGAACCAGTGAGATCCGCGACGGTGCGGGGCGGGTGCCTAAGAGGAAAGACCGACAGCTCGGCCGATGTGAGAGTTAGGCGAGGGCGGCGCAGGCAGACGAAGCTGATCGGCCGAGCAAACAACCTCCTCCCGTGGGATTCATTACCGGCAGGACGATATGCGCGACGCGAGCTCGGGGATTAACAGCGTCGTCGCCATCTTGAAGTTCGCCCCGGTGTACCTCGGCTCTTCTTCGAGTTGCTCCACCTTCCATACCACGCGCATCAGCACACAAATATCCGGGTTGACGTGAGGCCTGCAAGTGAGGAAGTAACACATTGTCCCCTGTGTAATAACAATGATATTAAGTACTTTCATTTCGTAATAGAATTATTTTGACAGAAGAAGTGAAGAAAAGTATTAAGGTGAGATAGTTTTACGGCCCTTTAACAACGAAGTCGTATAGGTGCGCTCTAAAATATAGTTTGTAAATTTGCCACACGTGCGTATAGGAGCGTTAAGAAGGTAGGTATGGTAGAACAGTTTCCCAAACATCCATGGTAGCACTCCTAAACTTTGTTATAAAACAGTCAAATGTTTACTGAAGTTACAACTGTGAAAGTTTGCATATTTACAAGGCGGAAGTATGGTATCTGTCCCATACTGTGTTTAGGTTAATTACTTCCTAAACATTTTAGGAAGTATTTTTACAGCGTGGGACTTTTTACGGCGATTTTTATGTAAGAGAATTCATTTTCAGGAGCCTGTGAATGAAATAGACCTCTAGAGCGAACCTTCACCTTTCATAGCGTACGATAAAAAGACAGTGTTGTCGCTGAAGGTCCCATAGTAAAACCGGTTCAGCGGGAACCTTGCACGCTAGTTCAGCGCTTGGCTCGTTGAGGCGATGCGAAATTTTATTCGCTCTTCAAGGTCGACCTTATGTCTCTGTCACTCCAGGGTCTCTATCGCGCAGGTAGGCGGCGCCCTTAATTAACGAATTTTGTAGTACAAGATTCCAACGATCTAAGCGTACGCGTTGGACATACTCCTGTAAAGATAGCGGTTCGTTCACACGTAATGTTTCGTGTATAAGTTGTCTCAGTAGCCACATCACTGCACGCTGTCGCACATGCGGGAAATCCCACTCGGGACACCGCAGCTCCACTTAACTGCAAATACTTTTTAAGGACTGTATACACTTTTTACTTTTTCCTGACCAGGGGCGTCATTTGGGGCCACAGGGGGGGGGGGGCAAATTCCCCTCCTGGATTTAGAATGTTATGTGCATAAATATATTTTTTGTATTTTTTAATTTAAATAATGCTAACTTAAGCACATAAAACTGAAGTTTTATTATTAAAGTATCTAATTGATACATGCTTAATTAATAAAAAAGATGCAACAAGGTCACTGTCGCCGGAAAATAAAATCTTGCCCCCCCCTTTTTTTAGAAAAACCTGAAATGACGCCCCTGTTCCTGGCACATGTAAAAAAACTGCTTGACATTTCCCTTTCAGATAAAACTCCCTGATATATCTCCCTGTGGGTAGATAAGACACCCTGAGGTTGGGAGTTGTTCTCGCCAAGACGGCCACGAGCTAAGTTTGTCACGCGGCACAGTGAACTTGGAACTCCTGCGCCGAGGGGTCGACGGTGACTTTGACCTTGAATTGCGGGCTGTAAATATGCAAATACACGAGACGACCTCGTCGCGCAAGGCAATGAACCGAGTCGTGCGGATTGCTCTCGTCTCCTTGGTGTGAGGCGAGGCATGGGACTAAAGGTGGGTTCACAACAAATATGTTAGAAAAGTCCAGATGGAGAATGTCGCTGTGAATTGCAACCAAACAAGCGCTTGACGTAGCTATGAACAATATAGCCGACTAATTAAAAAAAAATTGACGAAATATTAATTAGGAGGTGTATAAAGAGGGCTAAAATATATGAGTTTTCAACCTAAAATATCAATTTAAGAGGATAATACATTTTTTACCTTAAAAATACCAGTCTGATATGTACTTTTGAGGTTAAAGCATTATGGCGGCTGGCTAATTTGCTGACTACCTCTCCCCCATTCTTGGCCTCACTCCCCTCGCCCGCATTCCGACCTTATGCTACTCCCGTGATTCACAAACTATAACATAACCTTAGAACATAGGTCGTTCGTACAACAACTAACCTCTATGTTTTCTTACCTAACGATTCACAACTGCAAAAAAAGTTAAATTTAAAATTTAAAAAATCCCGACTGAAGTTGGCGAGGAGTTGGATATCCTGCAGATTCCAGATGACTGCAGCATTAAGGTGAAGATGACAATGTTATTTATTTATTTATTATTTGTTTACCCACGTACAGTTCAGCCAAAGGCCGGTTTGCAACAAGTAGATGAATCACTACAATCCATTTTACACAAATACTCAAGCATAATAAAAAAAAACACCTTAATGAGATAACAAATAACTAGTAGACCTACAGTTTACGTTAATAGTTAGGCCTACATGGCCATATGTATATTATAAAACTATTGCAATATAACACTTTTTTTAAATTTAGTACACAAAGGTAAATAAAATCAACTGTGCTATTACAGCGGAACTGAGTTTGGCTTCTTAGGATAGTACTTTAGTCTGCCGGTCTGATGCGGTCATTCCACATTTTGGCTGCTAAATACGTAAACGTACATAGACGTGCCATGAGCCAGAATTGTCAAATTATTTTTGTGATGTGTAAAATGTCCATGATCAGGTATAAGTTGTTCTAATTTAACTTACTAGAAAGATAATTTGGTTGTTCAGACCTTCCGACTTTTGCAGTCTGCCTGGCAAACTGTCACGACGTACTAATTAAATCTCGAATCGATCATATCAGTAGAAGTTGCCCACATCCCTTCAACAACAGGAAAAGAGCTGATGATCTTCAAACGGCTGAGCAGATTTTCTTGAATCGTTGCTAAAACACTCTCGTGCAAGATAATATTTCGTTTGCGTACGCATTGGATATCAACCAATCACAGCAAAGCATTTTGTGTATGTATACCATGTTAATTTAATCTACAAAAATTCATAAGAATAAAACAAACCTAGAATTAGAGTGAGTGAGTGAGATATTTTAGTCAGCGCTTAACATCGAGGTCTTCAGCGCTGGCCTAGAATAAATATTTTAATGTTGAAAACTCTGTTAGTGTATTGTAAATAATGTTTTACACGGTACAGTTTATCGGGACTTTGTTTGGTATCTCGAAATACGAATCCACTTTAAATATATTTAAATGGCCTTCGGCTGTTTTCCATACAGCAACGAATATTTCAGATTCATCGAAAAAATGCCATTGGCTAAACATTTCAGTAAGAATCCAATTGCGAATTAATTTCGCACAAGGCGTCTGGTAGTGAACATTTTGTACCGTTATGTTATATGTTTTTTTAATAGTGAACCAACCTTAAGTCGACGGACTACAATTTATGCTGTATTTGCGAGTTTAATATTGAAAATCCTGAACGGTAGAAGATATCGCAAAACCGTTTCATAGAAAAGTTGGAAAATTTTTGTTGGTTACGACTAAATTTCTTTAAATTCAATAATTATATAAAATTATAAAAAAAACTTACGTTTTGAAAATAATAGGACACGGTACAAACAATTCCCAACATTTCTATGAAACGATTGTGCGATATCTGCTCCCTTTCATGCAGGATTTAAAATATAAAAAAACTTACTAAATTAACATAAATAGAGACCGGTGACATTAATGCGGCGAACCTGTCGGCATTTCTGCGGCGGTTGCCATAGCTACAAGTCGTTCACGATAAACTGAGCAGTGCATAAAGTTTTCTTCTAGCCGTTTTGAATTTATCTTTACTATTTTTAATATAAAAACTTCCATGTAACTAAAAATCAGTGTAAACGTTTCAACACTCTCAAAAGTCAACATATATTGGCATAATAAAACATATATTTAATTAATAACAAGATCTGTTAAGTTTATAGGCCTAGTGAACAGTCTATGCGAGCACTGGCACTCTAGAGGGCTCGAATACGAGTAGTTGAACACATTCGGCAGCCATGTTTGAAACTAAAAAAAATTGTTAAGATTACGTGTCCAAACCGAATGAATTCAATTAACTTTTCAACCTTAACAAACACTAAACTTGGAATACACGGTACCATAGTATTAGTATCACATCTACACTCAACATTCTGAATTTAAATTTTCTTTGTCATCTCATTGCGTTTAACTGAAATACTGCTGTGAAAAGAGTGAAAAACTGACTTTGAATCTGAAAGTTTATTTAGTTTGAGTGCGAAATGTCGCACCAGAAGGTTACCATATTTGTTAAACAGCTCGTTGCTCGAAGCAGCCAACTGGAGAGCAGCAGAGAAGATATGTACTTCGAAACTACATATGAAAGTAGTTTACTGAGAACGAAAAGAGAATATGATCTAAACATGTTCGGAGCTCGAGAAACCGGCTCCATAAAGCTGAACATGTTCAAGTGAATTAGCCCTGTATGAATTGTGACCGCAACCTTAGTTACCGAGCATACGCTGTAAAAAACATCCTCAAATGTTTAGGAAGTAATTAACGTAAACGCGTGGGACAGTTACCTTGCTTCCGCCTTGTAAATATGCAAACTTTTACTTGTTACAATACAAGTCTGGTAACTTCAGTATACATTTGACTGATTTATGACAAAGTTTAGGATTGCTACCATGGATGTCTACCACACGTACACTCTTAGCGCTCCTACACTGAGAGAAAAAATTGGTTGATTCAACCAAATATTTGTTTATATATGTGCAACCAACGATGTAGTGTTGTTTTAAACAAATATTTAGAAGACAGCCCTTTTTTGTTAAATCAACAAAGCAGTCTTGTTGTTTCATAATCTCATTTAGTTTAAATAACTAAACCAGATGTTGAAACAATGTTGATTTAACAAAATCTGGTGTTCAACTTAATATTTGTTTGAATCAACACTACATCGTTGGTTGCACATATACAAACAAATGTTTGGTTAACTCAACAAATCCTTTTTCTCAGTGTATACGCACGTGTGACAAATTTACAAACTTTTTTTATTAGAGTGTAGATGGGGGAACGGAAACTCGTATTCGCATTCGGAAGGAGTTGGATCCGATTCTCCGCTCCGACCCTACTCACTTCGGTTTCCCACTGTTTACTCAAATCGCTCCAGACGAGGGCCAATTCTCCACCCACTTCCTCTCAAAAGTGTCACATTATGGATAATCGCCTCAAATGTTTTCGCTGTCGACGAGGCGTAAGGCCTACTTCCCTTACCTTAGCGATTTCATGTCCAATTCTGTTGAACCAGGCATACGGAAGTTAGTGTTGGGAAGGGGATTTGACTTTTACATTATCAATAATTAACTTAATAAAATTAGTTTTGTGCCTTGAAAACGGTTTTTGTTAAGAAGTTGAAACAAGCGCCCAATGTTCAAAATTCCTGACAGCAAAAAAAAAATAATAATTTTGCGGCCTGAGGATTTTAACTTTATTAAGGATGGAAAGATGTATTAATACCAATGCTCTTAGTTTTAACTTACATACATTTTTAGGTGTAATTATTTTCACTTAACACATTATCCTAAGAAATACAGATTCAATTTACAACTGCCCGGCCCCTTTCCCTAGACTATTAGAAGAAATAATTAAATTCTTTCATTTTTCAACTGTAAAATACGTATGTACTAGCAGTGTTACTATGTTTATATTACTGGATGTAACTGTAACATATTTTACAATATTGTTTACGCAATATGTACATTTATTACGTTTACGATCATTAAAAAACTAGTTGGCAAATAATTTTTATTAACATTTTCATTCAGATATTAAGAGGCCCAAAACAACTCTTGCCTCAAGATCCCAGAAACCTTGCTGCGGGCTTGAGGAGGAGACAATTTTTTTTAAAGAAACCAAATACGAGGTATTGGAACGTGCTCAGTTTATCTGGAAGCGACTATAGCAACGGCCTCGACTCGAGCAAACACACGAAGCACGGCGCGCTAAAATGCGTGTATAGTCCGGACGGAGAAGTGTTGTCGGCAGCAAGAAAGCCGCGCACGAGGTGAGAATTCTGATGACGCGGTAAACAGCGCGTCACCTCGCAAAAATGTGTGTCGACGCAACAGCTCGTTCAACAGCGACTATGGCAACATCTAGCACCGGGGTCGTTGTAGTATTCTTACGTCGCTGTTACACTGGTTGCAGAACTACTTCACTTAAACATGTTCAGTTTCAAGCGGTTACACTGGTTGCAGAACTACTTCACT
>PNEQ01072092.1:0-15264 GCA_003012365.1 Medauroidea extradentata
GAGACACGTGCTGCAGTCTGGCGCTACTGTCGTTACAAACATAGCCACCTCTTCAATTTCCTCTCTTTTATTTGCTTGTCTTGAAAATAGTATATCTTTTTTACAAGTGCACAATAAAACTGTAAAGAACTGGCCATAAAAAGATAAAGGTAGGCCTAACCAGTTAAAAAGTGTTGGTTACTGAGATAAGCTTACAGTATATTTAATTAGTTAGTGTGAACATTGTTCTGTTTTGTATTATATACCTTACAATATGTTAGGCTATATCTTATTTCACATATAGGCATAAACTAACTCCTTGACATATTTATAACACTCTAAAAATTAGCACTGCAATTCAACACACGTCTGAACGCTCACAGACTAGCAAATGTAATAACATTTTAAACTGTAAAAAAATTATGAAGCTCCAGTTTAATTTTTGGAGACTTTTGGTGTGTTATAAAGGTATGTCTAAGGAACATTTTTTACCAAAAATTAGCTTGCAAAGAATTAGTTTACGGTACCCTTTTATTTTTGCTTAATATTCCTGGGCTAATAGTGTAGCTGAGCCGGGCGTGGGATTTGCTGAGCAGCGTGGATGAGAGAAAGACGAATTTTGGCTTAGAGCGGGGAGTGGGGAAAATTTTCCCAAGTAAAGTGTGCTGACCGACTGCAGATGGTGCAGGCACCCTGTACTCATGGCGAGGAGAAGTAATGGTGAATGAGCTTCAAGGTCGAAGGTAGCACAGGCGGGGCTCTAATGGCGGAGATGCCCGAAGTACATGTCCGAAGGATAGTTGCGTCAAGGCGAGGGGCCGAGCCGAGAAAATGAGATGATCACATTGGTGAAGTGTTGTGATGACTGCGGCGAGCGACAGACGTGTTTAACGGAGGTAGCGGTTGCTTGCTGCTCAAGGGTCAGCCCGGAGGAGGCAGAAAGGACTTTGATATGAGCTGAGTATTAACTTTGGTGTTAGTTAGTCAATAAGACTTTTGCTAGTTTTTATGTAGAGGAGTCGTGGGTAGTCGTTGGCAGCGGGCGTATGTGACTCGAGCGCGATAGAACGGAGAGAGAGAGAGAGAGAGAGAGAGAGAAGCCCGGAGGTGTTTACAGGTCAGTTGGTAAAAATGTTGAAGACTGTAGCACACAGTAGCTGTGCAAGAAGCGGCGGCCGGCTTAACACTAGGCTTACCAAGCAGTCATTTTGACCTTTTTTCTTTTTTGTTTTGGATAGTTCCTACATTTTCAAAATTTTTCTGGGAATGAAATTTCATGACTTTTAACCATTCTTTATGCCCTTTCCATTGATATACACACATCTGCTTTCAAGGCATTATTTTTATGTTTTTTTTTTCGAATGGTACTCCTAGTCTTACCAAGCTGTCACTTTGACTGCCCTGCAGAAATAAAATTCAAAGATAGTATAACTGCTCGATTTTAATTTTGACAGAGTTTATTTCTTCCTCGATGCATGTTTTAGTAAATTTATGTCACTGGTATCCATTGTGTAAAATAATCGCTATTCTAAAAATGAATTGGTTTATATAATCTGCCACAATATATTTTGCTTCTGTACCGACATTTCAATGGATTGTCTTCTTGTGGCTGGTCACTATGGCATATTCAAAGTACTCTGGGGATTGTCATTTCATCAAGGATGGCAGACAGTTATCTCTGGTACTGGCAGGCAGCTGTATAATTTCCTGAGCGATAAGATAAAATGTGATGAGTCAACAGTTGTGATTGAAGCTGTAGCTTCCAGTGTGTGCCTCGATGCGTTCCGGACAACATAGCACGACGAAAAGGGCTCACCAAAGCAGAGATGTACGAGTACCTTCAGCACCTGCAAGATAGATCGCCATCACAATCGGACGAAGATGATCCAGAATCAGACAGCAGTAAGAGTGATAAGGATTATATTCCTACTGCTGCAGATGAGAGTGATTCGAGCATCGATTCTACTGGTTTTGAAAGGGGAGGAAATGTTCCTGTTGCAACACATTCAACCAGTGATGACCGACACATTTCCAAAAAAAAATGCATTTTCGAAGATCTGAGCAGGACCAGGAAACAACCACTACGCAGCAGTGCACTGTTCCTGATTTGCATAGTACGTATTTTTACAAGTCCATTAGAATTTATATTTCGTATTTTAGTTTACGATGCATGTATTCTACCAGTTATGGCTTATATTTTTAGGCGAAGCAAGCGACATCACAGGATTAGGATTTTCAACTGAACCTGGCTGCAGTCGTTCTTCAGGCGATGTACCTTCATCTTCTAGTTGGAGGGCATCTTCTCACAGAGGTAGAGGTCGTGCACAGCGGCGTGGACAACAACACACCCAAGTGGCAGTACCATCACTAGTTGGTGACGAGTTGGCTGCAGATGGTACGGTGTGGAGTCGCATCACGCCAGGCAATAACCCATGTAGGTGAAATGATCACAGTATTTTCCGAGATGTGTCTGGACCTACAGGACACGCAAAGCACAATATTGAGAATAGCTCACCAGCTAGTGCATGGCGCCTTTTCATAAACGAACCAATGATGCATCAAATAAAAAAATGCACAGAGCAGGCAGCACGTTCTGTGCTAAGAGATAGTAACTGGGCCTTATCATTTGAGGAACTGGAAGCATTCATAGCAATATTTTATGCACATGGTGCATATGGTGCGAACACAATCCATGTTCTTCAGCTGTGGTCTCGCGAATGGGGTCCACCTTTCTTTACTAATACAATGAGTAGGAACAGGTTCACAGAGATTATGAGATTCCTGCGTTTTGATGAAAAAGCTACACGCTCTCGTCGAAAACAGGATGATAAATTTTGTCTCGTTTCCGAGATTTGGAAAAAGATTGTGAACAATTGCATTATCTGTTACAAACCAACAGATAATATAACAATTGATGAGCAACTTTTTCCTTCAAAGTGTCGTTCATTTACTCATTATATGCCCAACAAACCAGACAAGTTTGGAGTAAAATACTGGCTGGCTGTAGATGCTAAACATCGATACATTTTGAACGGCTTTCCATACCTTGGAAAAGATGCAACAAGGCCTGCTGACAGATCTCTAGGTGAACATGTAGTGCTCCAACTGATGGAGCCATTCCTTGACAAAGGAATAAATGTGACCACAGACAGTTATTTTACCTCTGTTAGTCTTGCTAAGGAACTCAATAAAAGAAAAACAAGCCTTGTTGGAACACTGAATAGGGCCAGACGGGAAGTACCGTCTTCTGTGAAACATGCTCACAATCCTTTACATTCAACTTCTCTTTTCAAAAGCAATGATATGGTCCTGACATCTTATCAAGAAAAAGTGACAAAAATGTGCTAATTCTGAGTACTCTTCACACTGGGGTAGATATTGACCAGCAGACAGAGAAACTGTTACCAGAAACAATACAGTTTTATAATGAAACAAAATATGGTGTTGATATTGTTGACCAAATGACACGCAAATACACTACAAGAGCCATGAGTCGTAGGTGGTCAGTTCACGTGTTTTATAACATCCTTGACTTAGCATGTGTCAATGCTCACACACTCTACATGGATGTTACTGAAGATAAGATTTCAAGAAGAAATTTTACTCTTTATTTGGCGAAAGAGCTAGCTGGACTATATGTCGCAACATGTACACATGTTCCGATGCCATTTTCAAGTACCTTGATGGATGTTCCACAAGAGTATAGTGACAATCGTATGCAGTGCCAAATCTCCCTGTGTAGCAACTATAAAACCAGAGATAAATGTTCTAAGTGCAGGAAACCAGTTTGTGGAGTATGCACCAGCAGACAAGGAAGGATATGCAAAAAAATGTGACAAATAATTCAGGAAGACTATAAAGACTATTATTTATTAGAATTGAGTAAGAACATCGCAGCTAATATAGTGTATTTGGAAAATGTTACAGGTATTACTTTATGGTACAAGCGAAGTCAATAATTTTATTGCTAGTTATATGAGGTCTGTGTAGTATTTTACTGTCAAATGTTTGTAACCTTCAAGTGTTAGTAACAAAAAAAAAATATATTGACCATAGTTAAATTGTATAATTTGGTTATTTACGCATGCAAAGACGGGAAAAAATATTTTCACCAGTAAAATAAAAAAAAGTGAAGTTGTCAGTGTTGGTAAGACACTATGGGTTACAAAAATTGTTTGTATTGAAGTCAACATTATATTTAGGAAATGTATATGTTATTCCAATGTGAAAAACTACAATATAGCATACAGATTTATTTCAAGGTTGTAAGTTTTTATTTATAGGAAATTTCTTTTTAAAAATATATAAAGAACATGATATTAAAAAAATTTTTGCTGATAATTTTATGTTATCGCACCATGTGTAATAAAAAAATAAAGAGCTGTAAAACTGTTCGACAAATAAAATTTCTTATTTAATTATATTGTAGTGAAGTGCAATTCATAAAAAAAGAAATATTAGTACATTTTAGCAAAAAAAATAATAAAAAAACAGTCAAAATGACTGCTTCGGTAAGACTAGGGGGGCAGACGATGGTAAGCCCAGTGTGCGAGTTCCAACCTAAAAATTTCTGTCAGAAGAAGCGGCATATTTATTTATTTATTAATTTTTTTTTTTCAATTTTGTTTAAGGTTAATTATACTATTTGCGTCGAGCTGGTCAGTAATTGTGTTTCGGAATTTTTTTTTTTGTTTTGGGTTTTATTATATTTTTTACTGTACTACAAGTATAAACATGTTTACTCGTAAGAGTCGGTGTTGTCTGGTAGAGACGCTAAGAAAGTATGTTTTTTGAAGTAATAGAGACGCTGTAGTTTTTGCATGTCTCTATGTTTGTATCTCGTGACCTGAAAGATTTCTAGTTTGCTGAAATGTTGTGATGTTGTTGTTCCTCTGCAGGAGGACAGATATTTTTAATTGAGACTTAGAGGCGGGTTCACAAGCTCTACTTCTGTTTTGTCTTAATGAGAGATAACTATAAAATTCCAGTCTGTCATTTCAAGTTCTGTTTACTGTTGATTTTATAGCGTGGAATGTTTCGATGTTCTATTATTTAAGGCCGTGTGAGGCCGAGTTAATCTTTTTTGTTTTATTATTATGATAAAGAAGTAGTCGCACACTTCTGTTAATTGTATTTCATTATTTTTGATACCTTTTTTTTTTTTAGTTTTTGACGTAAATAAACAACTGACGTTCCTGAAATCTCGTGTTTTAGTTAAGAAGTTTTCCCTGCTGTCAACAATAGTACTAATTTTTCAATAGTTTAGTAAAATAACTTTTTGACAAATAACTTGTTTCGCAATGCTATGGAGTTAGTTTATGTAGGATCTATAGATTTTAAGGTTATGTTTTTTACAGGCGAAAGGACACCACACACATGGCCGCACTAATCCATCACTGTAACGATTTCCAGTACTCCTTAATAAATTATATTATGAATATTTGTCTTTTGATTTAATAACTGAGCTATGTTTCCCCTTTGTTATTGTTGTGTTTAGTTCCGTTTACCCCCTGTTAAGAGTTGTAGATGATTTGTTTACAATTGGTAACTTCCCCCCCCCCCCCCCCAAATTC
Organism: Medauroidea extradentata; assembly: GCA_003012365.1. NCBI lineage: Eukaryota > Metazoa > Arthropoda > Insecta > Phasmatodea > Phasmatidae > Medauroidea > Medauroidea extradentata. The sequence continues at coordinate 5,553 of PNEQ01072092.1, forward strand.
AATGTGGTTTTGATGTGGATACTTGGAATGGGCTTTTAATTTCAGATTCTCCTTTATTTTTGTGGATATGTCCATGGTGTTTAGGGCTTAAATAAGAGTGAAGCAGATAGTTTGTCCCCCTTTAAGAGTTGTGCTGCGCCCTGTTTGTGGCAATTGAGGTTACGGCCACTAGCTGAAGGATTTATGCCCCCATGTGAGCTGGTGTTTGATAGTAGTCATACTACTGATTAATTATTTGTTTTGTTGAATTAAGAATTGATGATTGGCTAACCATAGTAGGTAGCACTGGCAGTGTTGTTTACATACAGTCACCATGGATACACTGTATACAGTTGCACATACTTAACCTATAGGTACACTATTTATTTATTTATTTACTTGTTTTACCTGTTAACATCCACTCTTATATTTCGACATTTTTATACACATATAGCAGACTCACTTTATAACACGTATACATTTCCTTTAATTATAATTAACATTTATTAACACTGAACCCTTCATCTTGTATTAATTTGGTGGTCGTCACAGGGCGTTAGGTTAAGCCTGACGATCACATTCTTCCAGGTCATACATTCACTTTATTTAATTATATTTAAGATTCTAATCGCCCACCCCCTCCCCCCTTTTGTAACATTTGGTGGAGGCGCCAGGTAAGTTTTTCATGGTTAATGTGAACTTAGTCGTGGTCTCTTGGGTTAATAATTTTTTTATTATTAATTCTGGTACACCTGACTGGTTTGTTTTTTTCTCTGATAGACTGGATTACTGTGTTGTGTTGTGGCATGTAGTAGGTCAAGGTCATCTTTGTTTACATTTGTATAGTAGTTATTCGACATGTATGTTGCATGTTTAGATTAAGTAGCATTAAGTAATAACATAATAACAGAGAACACAGTTAATGTTTAAGGCTACGGTTTAATTTTTTTGTAACTGAATGGAATTTTTTGTGTCACTTTGGAAATGGTTTAGCTCTTTTTTTTAATAGTTTTATAAATGTATAATGAACGAAAGTTGCGAAATAGGCGAGTACAAACAGGGTCGAATTTGTCAACAGTAATTGAGAAAAGGGACACGAGTGATAGTGGGTCAGAAGAATCACGAACTCCTACACCTAAGGAGGCTAAGGTTGAAGGCATAGAGAAATTAGGGAAAGCAGCGGGCGAAGTTTTTGAGTCGGTCAATTTGAAACAGGCTGAGGATTTTTTTAATTTTGTGTGTGTGTCCCAGGGTGTACAGATCCCTGATGATTGTGTGGAAGATCTAGATAACACGGAGGAAGATGTTATTAATAATCAGGACGATATGTAGCGCAGTGGATATCACATGGACCCAGGTTTCTTTTATGGTAGAGCAGCCGAAGATGTGTGCGATTACATTAAAAATTTCTAAAGGGCCGCAGCAGTAAATCAGTGGAGCGATAAAAAATGTAGGACATTTCTGCCCAGCTTTTTAAGAGGCGCAGCAGCGTGCTGGTACGACAGTGTAGGCGGAAGTTTAGAAAACATTAACACATTTGATGAGTTAACCACTTTTTAAAGGGAGCTTTAGCCAAGGTAGGCGTAGTATATGACTTAAAAATCAGACTAGAAAAACTGTTGCAAGGTGAACAGGAGAGCACCGAGGAATACATGTATGATCCGTTACACTTGTGTAGAAAGATTAACCCTGATATGCCCGACAAGGAAGAAATAAAATGGGTGTTAAAAGGGCTCAAGACACACTTAGTTCAACATGTAATAGGTTTACAGAACTATACAATCGCTCAGTCACTTCAAAACTTGAAAATTTTAGAAACGGAGTTGCATTATGCGAGAAATAAGCAGCTATTACATGCACATGCTGGTGAGGTAGTCAGTGATAATGGAAGAGTGACACAAGTCTCCGACACTCCTGGAAATGCGAGGATAGGTGTCATACAAGACCTTCAGAAATAACTTGAAACTTTAGGAGGCTAGATGCGAGATATGATGGGCCACATGAAAAAGTTAGAATCACAAGTAGACACAAGTAGGAGTCAAATTAGACCTAAACAAAGATGGCAAGGCAGTAAACAACGTATTGAACGAAATTGGGGAAATAATTTTGCACCACAAGGTCGTGGTGTACCACAACGGAGTTTTAGCCCACAAGGAAGTTTTAGGCCACAAGCGAATTTTGGGCCAGTCAGTAGAGACACTAGTTTAAGGCCACAACGCACAGCCGATGGCAGACCTGTTTGTTTTTACTGTGGTCAGCTTGGACATTTGAGAAGAGATTGTCAGGCATGAAGCCAGAGAAATGCCAAATATAACAATATGGAGCAGGGAAACTAATTAGGATGAGACAGGTGAGAGGGAATGTTTTGTCTAGGTATAATGAGGTAACCCTCTCAATGAATTTGGGAATTATTGGGACACAAATCACATTGTTTGAAAAAAAAACAGTAAATGTAGTAATTGACAGTGGCGCAGCAGTGACCTTGCTGATAGGTTGGTACCAATGAATGTTTGGCAAAAAGCTGAACCTATACTCTATTCTGGTATAAATTGACAGAATCACTCATTTACAAAAATGGTGAATTTGAAAATACCTTTAGGAATCAGTGTGTAGGGATTGTTTCGGCCCCTATAAATAGTATGATTTTAGGATGTGACTTTCTGCTGAAGTACGCAGCTGAAGTAGATTTTTATGGACAAGGTGGTTCTAAGTTAACTTTGCTATGACTTAAATTTGGTATGACAAATCAGGGAATAGAAATCAGAGAATTCTAAAAAGACCGAACAAAAAAGACACAAGTGCCAATATAAATTGTTTCAGAACCAGAGAAATGGATACTGTTGTATCTCAGTACATGCCAGAACCTGCCCGATTGTCCATAGCCCCGAAATGTTGTTGACCTGCCATCTTAGCCCGCACTACTGCCCGAGTCAATTCATCACTGTCTCAATCATTGCCGACATCAACCACATCACTACACTTCCCGTTTCATCTTAAACTACACTAACTGAATCTACTACAAGACTCGCTACAACACAAAACCTAACCAAAAATTGTTCCCCTGCCTTACAAGTTAAGTCGACACAGAGCTTTCATAAATCTACTTGATCGATGCACACTCCCTGAGGGAGTGTCCGCCTTTAACCTTCCAGTCCCTTCTTGTAGGAGAAATCCCTGGAATTTGAAAGAGTCATCCAAGTCCATTTGGGTATCTGATGATGATCTCCGGGCTCCATCCTGAGTGTTTCTCGGTGCTCTTGGGCTCTCTTCCCCCACTTCACTTTCCCCCTCCATATTGTTTGCTGCAGCTTCCTCCTCGCTTACTTCCTCTTGGTTCACCCTTGGTCCTGCAACTAGTTTGTCCTCCACTATCTGCTGTTTCACTTTATGCCAGCTGGGTTCCATCTCTTCACTCCTGTCGGAATGTGTCTCAATTCTCAGCTTCTGTTCCTGATGACAACTTGGGTGAAAGTGAGATTTCCTAATGTGGTCTGCGTGAACCAATCTAAAACTACCATTCATGCTTACAATGTACGTTGTAGCACTCTTTACTTCTTGAATTCTGCCCTTAACCCAGTTGACCAGCTCTCCTCGTACAGTTTTCACCCACACTTCCTCCCCTTTCTCGAAACACCTATGTTCGCCCCTCTTGTCATTTACCTGTGCTTTCATGAGACCATGTTTATCTTCCATAGCACATAACAAGAAAGGCTTCAACAAGGCTAGTCGGGTGTGGGGTTTTCCTTTCAAAAACACTTCAGCAGGTGACACATGAGTTACTGAGTGCGGCGTGTTTCTTTATGCAAATAAGAATTAGTCCAACATGTGTTGCACTGATGCTACCCTCCATCAGACACGTCCTTTATTAAGGCTATATTGACTGATTGTACCCGTCGTTCTGCTGCGCCATTGGATTGAGGGTGATAGAGGCGTTTTCATGGGCTGTATTCCATTTGCCATCAAAAACATTTCAAACTCTATGGACTGAAAAGGTGGTCCATTATCAGTCACCATTACTTCCGGCAGCCCGAACTGTGCCAACAACATTAGTAACCAGGCAACTGTGTGAAATGATTTTGTGGAATGCATGGGGAACATCTTCAGCCACTTAGAAAAAGCATCCACAACCACCAGGAACTTGAGCTTACCCTTCCCTGCAAAATCCAAGTGTACTCTCTGCCAACGCCATCCTGGCCAGCTCCAAGGATGCAAAGGGACTGGCTGTGCTGCCTTTTGCACCATTTGACAACTTTCACACTTCTGTACCGATTCTTCAATCTGTGCATCCATATTCGGCCACCATACATATCCTCTCGCCAACATCTTCATTCTAATGATTTCTGGGTGTTCCTCATGCAACAACTCAAGCACTTTACCCCACATTTGTTTTGGTATAATGACCCTGTTGCCCCATAGCATGCAATCTTGCTCAACCGACAACTCCCATTTCCTGGACACATACGGTTTCAGTTCAGACCCGACTACGAACTCGCTCCACCCATGTAGCGTCTGATCCAGTACCTTTGCTAGTACTGGCCTTGTCGCCCGGGCAATTTCGGAGGCTGTCAGAGGTAGCTCATCCAATGGCGAGAAGAACACTGCCTCATTTTCATTGCTCTTCTCCCAATTTATCTCTTCTACCACTTGTCTGGGTACTCTCGACAATCCATTCCTAATTCAGTTCCTTTTTTGTACCGCGCCTGATAATGGTATGCAGACGAAAATTCGGCCCAGCACTGTATCCTTGCTGCAGCCATCACTGGTGTCCCTTTCTTACTATCAAACAAGACCATCAAGGCTTTATGGTCAGCAACTAGTTCAAACTTCCTCCCATACACATAGTAGTGGAACATTTTCACCGAAAAAATCAAAGCCAGAGCCTCTCTTTTAACTTGACTATAGGCAGCCTCTGTTTTAGACAGTGTTTTAGAAGCGAATGCAATAGGTCTCTCCACACCTGTTGGCATTCTATGATAAAGCACTGCCCCTAGACCATACACGCTAGCATCCGCTGTTACCACTAACTCCAGGTTTGGATCATATGGAACCAGTGCACTGCTGTTTAACAAAAGTTGTTTGCTTATTTTGAAGGCCTTCTCGCAATCTGGCGTCTACTTCCACGGTTGATCTTGTTTTAAGAGTGCATACAATGGGTGTAGCACCGAGGCCATTTTTGCCAAGAATCGACTATAGAATTGCAACAACCCTAAATAAGCTCGGAGTTGTGTGACATCAGTTGGGGCTGGGGCTTCTTGAATGCCCTTAACTTTTCTTGAGTAGGATGGAGCCCTTCATAATCCGCTTTGTACCCAAGTATACTACACTCTTACACAATAATTTGCATTTGTCCTCTTATGATACACAAATTATGCTTCTGCAGACGTTTCAACACTGTGTATAGTTGTTGGTGGGCATCCACTAAATCCGACCCTACAACCAAAATGTCATTGATGTAAGCCACTACCCCAGGCAAACCACCCTTGAGCACCTGGTCAATCGCTTTCTGAAATATACTCGGTGCACTACACAGCCCAAAAGTTAGTCTGGTATAATGAAACAAACCTCTGTGTGTGTTGACGGTTAGGAAATGTTGACTCTGTTTGTTTACCGGCAACTGTGTATAAGCCGAGCGTAAATCAATTACCGAAAAAAAATTTCCACCTGCCAGCACCGTAAATAAGTCCGACGGCGACGGAAGTGGGTAGTGATCCATTTGTACCACCAGATTCAAAGTGATTTTGAGGTTAGCACATATTCTCACCCCATTGTCTTTCTTTCCAACAAATACTATTGGGGTAGCCCACTCTGACTGTGTCACTGGATACATGGTCCCAGTCTGCACTAGATGATCGATCTCTGCATCTACCAATTATTTTATGCCAAAAGGAACCTTCCTGGCCTTACAAAATACATGTACTGCCCCCTCGGGAATCACAACCTGTGCTTCAACCCCCTTGATGATGCCAACACGATCTTGGAACACATTCTCATATTTTTGCTTCAGTTGGTGTATTAGTGCTTCCCTCTCCCGCTCGCCCCCTTCTTTAGACCTTGTATTTGGTTTATTGTCTTGTCCCTTAGCCTGTCTGCTGAAGATTAAGGGCCAGTGCAGCTGCGACTGTGTCAACCAATTCCTTCCTAGTAGGGTTGGAGGTGGTGTTCCTGAACTCTTTATCACTACCAAGGGTAGCGTTTTCTTCTGCTTGTTGTGCTCGACTGATGCCATACACTCCCCAAGTACCAACAGAGGTTCGCCTGAATATGTCTTCAATCGCAATGGTGATTTCTTGAAGGGTATGTCCTTCAGTTTGCTGTGATACACTTTGTCTGAACAAACAGATACTACAGCTCCTGTGTCAATAGTTATCCTTTCTTGTTGACCATTTAGCAACACTTCTACTGTTAATTCTCCTGTTCTATCCTTTGTGCCACTGCAATCTATGTTCAATAAATCCAGTTCATCTTCATCACTGTATTCTTCTACCATGTTGACACCCTTGTTTCGACATGCTCGCTGTAAGTGCCCCTTCTTGTTGCACGCTTTACAAATATAGCTAGCAAAATTACACTGTGCCGCTAAATGACTAGGGTTGTTACACCGATAACAATTCCTACATGCACCCACATTTCTGTCTATTTGACTCTTCCCTCTTCCCCGGGACCCATACTGACGACTTCGTGTTATCGCGTATGTGCTTCCGCTGTCACTCAATTTCTCATCACCCTAATGTCCAGGTCGCAACTCCTTCGAATGTTTCATGGCGGCCTCCATTATGCTGGCTTTCTCTAAAGCTGTCTTGAAAGTTAGTTATTCTTCCACCAGCAACCTCTGCACTATCTCTTCATTTTGCAGACCACTAACAAAGGCATCCCGTAAAGCCTCCTCCAGGAATTGCTTGTAATCACAAGATAGTGACAGCTTTTGTAATTCTACTGCGTATTACGCGATGCTCTCCATGTTGCGTTGATTGTGCCGCAGTAACTTCACTCGTTCCGCGATGACAACCCTCTTTGGAGCCAAATGTTTTTGCAATATTTCTGCTACTGCTCATACGTTTTCATAATTGGTTTGTCCAGCACACACAAGTTTTTCAGAATCGCGTATACTTTGGGTCCGATCACAATCAAAAACACACAGCATTTTTCGTCCTCAACTTTGTTTGCTTTAAAATAATGTTCTAGTCTTTCACAATAACACTCAAAATTCCTATTCTCCTCTTTGAATTCTTCAATCTTGCCAAACAACGCCATACTTGACCCGTACCCCCTTTACCCTGTTTCGTCACCATCACTCCTCTCCACTACTAGCAGTATTTAGATATCACCACTACCCGTTATTCATTAATCATGCACGAGGCTTTTGTTTTTAACAATCCCATCTTCGTCACCACTGTTGTATCTCAGTACATGCCAGAACCTGCCCGATTGTCCATAGCCCCGAAATGTTGTTGACCCGCCATCTTAGCCCGCACTACTGCCCGAGTCAATTCATGACTTTCTCAATCACTGCCGACATCAACCACATCACTACAGATACCACCACAAAATATCAATTTAGTCAATGATAGGACAAATGTAGGCTGTGTTTTGGTTAAAAACTTTGTAAAACTAGCTCCTTGGATGCATCAACAGGTAGAAATTAATATAACAGGAGTGGAATTAAAGGCAACAGATCAGGAAGTTTTATCAGAGCCGTTTGAAGATCTCTACGATAAACACTCTGCGTTAGTACCCTGTAGTTTAGTTGTGAAGAATGAAACTGATAAGATTTGGGTTACTAATACCGCCAATTACGAAGTTAGGCTGCCCAGAAACATGAAATTAGGTACCTTAAGGGGAGGATTGAAGCTCTAAAAATCGTCACTCTTACAAATATTAATTCTACTAATATATGATGGTAGATGGGTTTGTAGGCGTACCCCCCACTACTCCGCACGCTTGTATTTGTACGTGGGTTCCTCGTGGCAGAAGGCACAGGCAGTGTCGAGTTAGTGTTCCGAGGGGTGAGATCTATGTCGCTCCGCTCCCTGCGACCTTGAGTGTTGACCGCGAGAGCTCAGGGTCTTCCCCTCTCCCCGCACCAAGGCAACACTGACTCCTTGATGCAGCGTTGCCAAACGTTCTAGTCGCCACAGCTGACAGGGCAGGTCAAGCTTGCTTCCTAGTTCCTACAGTTCTGTGCCTGGCGCGAGAGGGTGGCTATACTAGCGAGCATACCTCTCGCGCGGCCGCCAAAACTTCGAAACTAAACACATCGCCAATCATAAACCATTCAGTCAAATGACGTCAAAATTTTTACACTGTATCTTTGTAGTGTTTTACTGTTGATGGTATGCGTCAATTTTCTAAAATTATCTTACATCATTGTTTAAAAAAATATTTAATTACCTGCTGCAGAGCAAACTCCTACATTCGATAAACTTTTTTGTTTTCGGATATAGACCTCCCCATCCACGAACGAAATGTAGAGGAAACTGTAAATTATATATTTGTGCCCCACTGCAAGTGTTAATCGTAGTTCCATGGATGCGAGTTCGATCGCAGAAAATATTTCAGCGGTGTACGATCTTCCCGACTCCAAGCACTCCCTCGCTGCATCATATGTGTTAACGAAATTATCAGTGTTGCATGTTAGCCTACTTTCCGAAGGAAAGAAGGAAAAATAGGCGTAAAAATTACTTTTCCGTCCATATGTCCGTGTTCGCGTGTAGTCTGTGTGTCATGAAAACTTTTAAACTCAATCACCTAATGCAACCAAACTTGGTACGTACACTTATAGTACTTGATGTGGGCACCTGATTTTTGCACATTTAGAAAACATTTTCAGTTGCTTTCAAAGTGGTTGTCATTTGAATATTTTAGTTGATTTTAAATACCTTGGGACTGTTCAAGGGATTCAAATATAATATAGTGCAATTAAAGTAAATGTATGGCTTAAACTTTAAAAAAAAAATTAATTATCATGCCTGCCATATTGAAAGCTAGTACCACATAAGTTACAAAATATTTACGCTAAACATGCGAAACATTTTAACAGAATTTCGTAAAATTTTGCGCTGTATTGTGAAGGAATAGTAAGTAGCTAAATTCCGCATTGGTGAGATGTCTCTACCATATTTGTCGGAAGCAAAATGTGCGGCAAAAGGTTGTAACTCTGTACCAACCAAACACGTATTCTTTCGTTTTCCGCAGGACAACACAAATATTAAAAATTAACTGTATATATTGGATTTTTTTTTAGAAACCACACAAAACAGTACATACATTTTGTTCTGTGCTATAGTTACAACCACTTCTCACTAGGTTGATGATATCTATTCTTCGCCATACTAAATAATATATGTGTCTGATATTGTTATATACGGTATTTCATAATACTAACAGTCTGGTGAATAAAAAAAATGAAATCAGCAAGATGTAAATGTGATTTATTTACATACAGACACTAAGTCTTCAACATACCACTGAAATAATTAATGTTTACGGGTATTGTCAATATGTTTTTAATGTGGTACCAGAAATAAAACATTTAACAATGACTGACAGTGCATAGGACAGCAATTCGTAAACTGTCGAGCATTTAAATTTTTTCCTCTTGATCAGTTACAAATAACACTCCTAAACAAAATTGCAGTTGGCAGTTGCATGAAGGGCTTGCTCCTTAGTTTTGCAGTGATTTCGAAAATATTTTATATTGCTACCTAAAACTCATATAAAAAAGTTTTGACACTAA
>PNEQ01072093.1:0-15263 GCA_003012365.1 Medauroidea extradentata
TACCGGTTTCAGAGCCCTTTACCAGGCAATTAAACTCCCCCAACGTACCTCCTCAGTCTCAAATTGCAGACTATCCGCATCACTGGTCATCAGGCCATGTCATTATGAGGGACGGGAAGACTCACCATAACTCCGCCTACCGCAGTACCAGTTACTCTCAAAACGAGTCACTGCTAGACGATCCTTACACTCAGGATGCCTTCGTTCACTCGGTCGCAACCCGCGACCGTTCTGCTACCTGCCTACCGCCTTGTAGCTCCTTCCAGGCCCCTTGGTTCACCATCAAACATTGTCAGGCTTCTAGCACCTCTCGTGTTCACTCTACTGAGACCCGAACCAGAGTGAGCGCCTTCCACTCGAGTCGCGAGTCATCAGGCCGCTCTCCCAATGCCCCTACCCTCGGCAGACGGAACTAAGCCCCCCCCTCCCCCAGGCCCTCCCCTCCATGGCCAGTGGAGAAGCAGAACCGGTGGGGAAGGGGAAAACACAGCGCCGTCAACCGGGGCTACCCTTCCCTCAAAACAATTTTCCCAGCCAAACTAAAACCACAGGGAAGGAAGGAATCCCACTCAACCCTGATTAAGCCCCAAGGACAGAAACCTATACAAACTTCACTACAATACTCTCAGGGCACTAAGACTCGCCCCCAAGACCCACAGGGTCCGCTCAACATCACAGTCTGACTGCCCTATAGTAGGATGATTTTACACACACCACAGACAGAAGGCCCTATATTGGGATGAAAACCCAGGGGAAAATTTTTCAATTTTCATATATGGTTATGTATTAAAAAGAGGTAATTATGAATGTGGCCCCTCCTAAATAAAAATAAATAAAAACTTATTTTAGTATAAAACATAGCTGATTACACTGGTGCAAAGCACATTTTGAAAAACGTACCTAATAGGAAACAATCTTGTGTGTGCGCATGCGTGCGTGCATGCACATGTGTGTGTGTGTGTGTTTAAAATTTTTAACTGTGTTTAAAACTGTCCTAACTTGGGTCAAACAGTGTCTAAGACACTGAATGTAAAATCAAACATTTGTAGCTTAGTTAGTTCTAGTAACGTATAATTGCATGTTATACGTTTGTTTGCCAATCTTCAATGACCGTGCTGTTAGAATGTCAAACCCACTTACTTATATTGGATAGATTTCAATAGTTTGACTGCAAATCTGAAGGTAAGCATATTTTGCTATCAGGTGTAAAAAAACTATGTAACATATATTTGTAAAATATGCTTTTTAAGATATATTTGTAATATTTAAAAAATAATTACAGAAATGTTTCATTACTATACTGTACATGAAACATTCTGAAATAATTATTTTATTAAACATTGCAATAACAACATTGTAATATTCATTAAACATTTTAACAATATGTTCTTGCTGCTTGGGCTGGGCTAAGATGCTCAAAGTTGTGCTGACATGCAGTAGATTGACCAATTATGTTGTAGGTTTCAGGTTTTCCTGAAGTGTTGGGGTGCATAGATGGCACTTTTATCCCCATAAGAACACCAGCAAATAAAATACAGTAAAATCAACTTACGTAAACAGGCATGATCTTACATCTGTAACATTACAAGGAATATGCAGTGCTACAAAAGAATTTGTAGATGTATTTGTTGGACCCCCAAGTAAGGTGCACGACAGCAGAGTTTTTAAACTGTCCTTTGTCTCCAGTGAGCTTCCAGCACTTTTTGACAGTGAGTGGCACCTGTTAGGTGATGCAGCATATCCTCTGCGTGAATGGCTGCTTATGCCATACAGAGATTATGGTAACGTGTCAGAAACTGAGAAAGTATACAACAGAACCCATTCAGGTTGCCGCGTGGCGATAGAAAATACGTTTGGAATTTTGAAACAGAGGTTCCGTCAGTTGATACGTGTAGACTTTTGGACTGTAGACAGGACAACCAAGTTTGTACTATCATGCTGTGTCCTGCTCAATTTGTGCATTCGAGGGAATGACCTATGGCATGACAGTGCTACAGAAACTGTTGAGAATGATAATGTGTTCATAGAGGATGTAAGGAGAAGCACAGCTGAAAAGAGCAAGGGATGTGAAGCGGAACAGAATAAGGGACAGTCTTCAGAACCTTAGAGAGTAATTTGTTCTTGCGGTACATCATAATATATGTAAATAATGTAGTTTTGTCTTTTTTTTTTTTTGGCCTTTTGTTTGGTGGTGATTAAAGCACCACAAAATTCTTGGTCCATTTGAGCACATTTCAGCAGTATTACTTTGTTTGTATAGCGTAGAGAAATAAGGATTTTTGAGACTTTTGGAAAATTAAAATTTTATAATTTAATTTTTTAATACAATGATTTTTGTTGTGTAGTCATTATTAGTGACTGATATACTCTTAAGAATAATTTGTAGCATTCATATTATTCCCGTAATAGCATGTCAAAGTCAAAATTCGCACATTACAATGAAGCATCCCCCTTCTCTCCAAATAAAACCTTACTGAAAAATTTCTGTAATTAAAAAACTATGAAACCAAGTAAAATGCTTGATTTTGTGCAAATTTTTAGAGATGCAAATTATTTTCTTTCAGTAAGCCTATTGGTTTTTGTGGGGGTTGTATCACAGTGAAGTGCAAATTTTGACTTTTGACATGCCATCAAGGGAATTATATGAAAGCTAAAATTTTTTTTCATAAGAGTATTTATTCCCTTCACTAGTAACAACTACAAAACTAAAATGAGTGCATGCAAAATTAAAGGTGTTAATTTTTCATGTTCTAACAGCCTTAAAGCTGCTAATAAATACTGTGTATAGTACGATGTCGCAATACTTTTTAATCTGTGCTGCTTTAAAATTTTATAAAAAGGAAAGAAATTAATTTTTTCCAGTCATTGCATATGTAACAAGTACTGTTTTTTTTTACATACTATTTGCTTTAGTCTAAATGGATTATGGAAGGGCAACAAATGCCAGTTTAACTAAAAACAACATGCAAAGCGGATATTAAGAAACGCAAGGGAAGTATGTGTGAATCAATTAAAAAATTAAATATTGACGTCATCACACCAAATACTATTTTGTGAATGCAACATATTTTTTTTTTTTGTCATTTTTCATTTCTTCTATTATTTTTTTCATTGTATCATTACGAATGGTTACGCATACACGTTGTACATAATAAGTGCAGATTTATTTACCATAGTTGTGTATGAAGTACTATTGATTAAATATTTCTAGACTTTAAGATGGCTTGGAAATTATTTTATAAAAAACATAAAATTCTACAGTATAACCCTGTTATAACATTTCTCAAGGGACCAGAGAAATTTAGACTTAACAAATGGGAAAACTTTATAGGTAGTTTTAATTTGAGAAGGTAGCTTTATAGGCAGTAAAATTTTATAATTGGGGTTGTTATAACAGGGTTCCTCTGTAGTACTACAGTACTTGCAGATAACAATGTATCCAAATGAAATTGCATACACACAGTCGTTAATAGAAATAAATTATTTATTACAAACTGATTTCAGGAAGGTACACTGAACTACTTTGTATTAGGAAAATAGTTATACATAACTATATTCTTAAAACATAATTCTTAAAACTAGGTCAAAACTCTAGAAACTACTAAGATATAACTAATGAATTAACCAACAGGAACAATAGTAACAAAAATCAAATTAAGACATTCTGCAAAACACATAGCATTGGCAAAATTTGTAAAAAAAAAAAAAAAAACTGAACAAACCTTGCAAACTGATACAATTGTGATGCATTCTAGAAATACAAGCTTTAAAAATACACAAAATATCTAAATCAACAATATAACTTCAATTATTTTTTAAACAGCTCTCTTAATAGATCAAGTTTCTCTTGGTGTCTACGCTCTCTTGCAGCCTCTTGTAAGTTGTGCAGTTCAAGTTAAATTTGTTTAATGTCATTTGTTTTTTTGGAGATTTTCTCTTTTTTCGAATGAGAGTTGGTGATGGTGTGGATGATGTAGATGGCAAGGAAATGCTGTGACGGGTCTGTGTGGATGGAGGGGAGGGTGTGCATTTCTGATTAATTACAACTCGATCAACGCTTCTGGTTCCAATGAATCATCTAGTGCTGCAATAGCCCTGATTTCAGGTTCGAAAGCAACAACTTGACTGCTACTTCAAGAAGATGAGTTGTTCTGAGTTGATGCCTTTTTTCGCCTCATGATAGTTTTGTACCTATTTTCACATTGTGTGTCAGTTCTTTTGCAAGCCAGAATATTGTGAATATCTGCTGATATTTGTTGCCACATATTTTTTTTTGTGCGAAACCTTTTCATTGGACCAACTTTATCTAAGTATGTTGCATACTTGTCTAAAAGAAATTAACTCTCGCTATCACTCCAATCTCCATCTGAAACAAAATATCAAAAAAATTTACAGCTGCTAATGTAAAACATAAAGATGGGTTTTCTTAGTTGCCTGTAAAATATTAACAGTTACAATTTTACGATTTTCCTATTAAATGTACGCTCTTTTATAGTATATATATTTTTTGCAGCAATGAGAAAAAAAATATTTTCAGGCAGTTTTTCTTTGAATCTGCATACTTTAATGACTTGCAGGAAAATGTCATACAGTCAAAAAATTTGTATTTGCTAAACGTAATTTCTTACAAAATGTACTACATTTCCTTAAACTGTCTGACAAAATAAAGCACACAGTAACAACTGACGTTCTGTAAAAAAAATAAAACTACAAGTGACACAAAACAAAACATTTATATAGATTTTTCCTTTGGTGAGTGCCATAAAAATATTAAGTATCAATTCAAATCTGTGTCATTGGGTGACATAGCATGGGCTATTTCACATTGTGACTTGCACTGGCACAACTGCCATGTCACAACATGGAACAACCCATTTTTCTATGTATTTTATATGCTATTTAGCAATTAAAAATAATCTATTGAAGTGTTATGTAGTCAACGTTTGAAATCTATATCTTTTCCAGAGTTATTTGTAACTTATATTGTATAACCAACTGTTACAGCCCTTCGATTACCTATACATAAATAGAAAATTTTAATTTTAGGTTTTATATAGCACTCAAGATCATTACATACCAACAGCGATCAAAGGTGTATAACCATGTCCATACAAACAAAATATGTTACTTTTATTTTGATTTATTGTGTGCTGATAGATAGAGACGACAGAGAACAATTATTTGTTTTAATTAACTCAGAGGCAAGTTGCTTTTGTTGGGACCCTAGTTTTTAACTAAAAGAATTTTGCCCCACTTTGGTTCAGTGTCTTACGTGCACATCTGCAGTTCTGCTTCGTGGTCAAAGGTTGGATTTTTTAACTCTCTTGAGCCTTGGGATTATACCGGAAAATCACAGCCGTGAGGTGTTGCAGAGACTTTAATGTAATTAGCTCAGCCAAATGATATACTGCTCTTCACATAGACATGCTGCCAATAACCATGAAGCAGAGTTGCAGATGTGCTCATAAGGCACTGAAACAAAGTGGGATGAAATTCTTTTCGCGAAAAACCAGGGTCCCTAAAAATAAGTTAAACAGGACTATATAAAAATAATAAAACATTGGTTCAAGTGTCAGTAGTTTTACGTGTAACATTACATGCGTATTTGTTTACACAGTTTTCTGGTTATTAAATGTGCATGTTAAACTGCATTGCTTAAGAAACGGGGGCCCTTACAAATAAACTGTATAAGAAAATTATTTTAAACAGGCAATGACGTATTTTTATAATCCTATAACATGCGCTGAATTCCATTGTTTTTCAATAACCGTAAGAAGAATGAAATTTCTACCCGAACTACAGGAAGAACTTCCACTGGGCTCTTGTAAAGATGCCTCTTGTCCGTTGCTTGTGTTGCATCTTTGAGTCTGCGGAGATTCACGTGTGCTTGGATCTGTAAAGTCATTAGTATTCAGATAAAGTAAGTAATGGAGAGCAAAGATGCATATATATATATATATATATATATACATATATATATATATATATATATACATACACACACATATGTGTAACAAAACAATTTGGTGTTTACTATACTGCAATCTAGAGCCATGATTTTATCGTAAAAGATTTTTGCAACATTTGGTTTCAATGCCTTGTGTGCCAATCGGCAACTCTGCTTCGTGGTCATTGGCAGTCTTTGTCCAGACATGTCTCTCATTTGACTGCACCAATCAGAGTAAAGTTATTGTGACACCATACGTCTGTGATTTGCGGGTAGAACCCCAGACAAATGAGAGTTATAACATCCAATCATTGAACATGAAGCAGAGTTGCAGGTGTGCACGTTACATATTGAAACAAATTGAGCAAAAATCTTTTTGCCACAAAATCGTGGCTCTATAAGTCTACAATTAACATCAATGCAATGTAAGGTATTTTCAAAGAGTAACTTGCCAGAGTAGGGAAGGTTGTTTTTTTAAAATGCCTCTTGTAAAAACGCCAGAGGAAAAAAATAACTTTAAATATTAAGAATCAGTACTCATCGTGTACTGGACAAAGAATTAGTTTTACAGGTAAAGTTTATTAAGAAAAAATGTTTCTACAGCAGTGAAAAGTAGTCGTACGTAAAGAAAATTGTAGTTTACTTACTTTGAAATTTGCACAGTTACAAGTAAGAATGTTTCGCGGCGTGATAGTGGTGTATGTATAACTTTTATTACAAAATGTATAATGCTTAGTGTACGTTATTTAATTTGTCTGGCTTCTATTACCATTAGAATCTGTTAAATACATTTTTGAATGAGCATTAAAGACGTGTAAGATCAGTTCAACATGCATACAACGTGAATTTAATGCATATGTACTAGTAACATGCATACAACGTGAATTAAATGCATATGTACTACTAGGCTAGTTCAACATGCTAATCTGAATATAATTCAATAATTATATTAATGCCTTCAATTGGTGCTAGAATGAGTTTAAACTGTGCGTGTTATTGTGTATAAAATACTTTTTGTACGCATATCATTAATATTGTCACGATCATAAAAATCAAGGTTAGGTTTTTATTTTTTGTTCGGATCCATATTTGATTTTAGTTGGGCCGAGAGCCTATTTATGGTATTGCTTTTCTTGCTAAGATGCGGTCATCTTGTTTTCATGTAGAGCGATTCGGGCCTTGGCGCACACGTGCGCCCTGTTATGAAAACATCAGTAGTTTAAACACTTGTCTGCAGTTTGTCGATAACGTCACAGTACATCTGCTTGTAAATCGCGCCGAGGCTAGGTTGTTATTCACAGCCACGTGCATTGTATTTGTACCAAACCGTTCGCTTGAATCGTGTAGATAACTGTACTAACAACACAAGCTTTCATGACGTAATAGCCTACAATAGGAACAGCTGTGCGCGAGTGACGATAGTCTGCTGTTTTCTTTCTCGTCTTCACCTCGGTGTTTGGTTGGGACACCTGGAGTAGTTGACGTCATTGCCAGTTGGCAGTACTGTCGCGCTGTGTGTTTGTTCACCACCGTTCGGGGAAGGTTAGGTGTGTTTTGAAGTTTTAACCTCCCGTACGGCGAAACGTTTACGCTGTGTTCATAAACATCAGCAGGCCAGTTTTTATATTAGGACTGAGCGTCGCAGTCAGGAGGCAGAGAGTCAGTGAAGTTCAGTTCAGTCAGTTGGGTTAGTTGTCGGATTGTGGATTAAGGCCGTGTTCCAAATAATTCGTACTCGTACTCATGCTCGCACTCGTGCTCGTACTCACTCCCGCAATCCCTTGCGTGCTAAATGCATGGTCCATGCATGCTCGCCATTTGGAACACAACCAGGCGCGATGCATACTCCCAAAAATAAACACACACACGTGGTAAGCGACGTGTGTTGTTCAGAGGTTAATGTGTGAATGAGTTGTGGCAATGGAACACGCAATAGGTGCAATTGCGGCCCTAATGGTCATAAACCAAGACCGGAGACGGTTACGACGGCAACGGTTACGTTTCATTGTCCAAGCATTAAACAGGAGAAGGGTAACATAACCTTAATTATAACGCAACCCATACAACAATGTGGTGTACTGGAGGTATAGTTAACATGATTGTTTGTTGTATGTGTAGGAGAGAGGCCCGTTCCGCGTACCTGACGTGAATCCAATGGTGTCGGCCATACTGACCGGCCAGACAACCAAGGAACACTTAAGGGCGAACCACGAGTCATTCCGACGCATTGTTGAACGGTGCAGTGTTCATAAAATGTGGGGATGAAGCAATGAATACGAGGTTAGTGCAACTGGGATTGCGAGGACATTAAACATCTAAACATTCGAGTCGGGTGGTAGCAGTATCATCTAAGATGTTCATTACCTGTTGCAGGTCATGGTATTCCTGTACTGGCTCGCGTGTGGTACTTGTTATCGCATCGTCGCAATGTCATTTACAATGCCACGAACGACTGTGTTCCGCCTTACCACAAAGCTGCTGCATCGTGTCATCGCAATAATGGGTGACATAGTGAGGCTGCCGTCAGACGAACATTTGCGGGCCATAGGCGACGGCTTTGCCCGCTTATCAGGTAGCGATGTGTTCCGTCAGTGTGTAGGGGCGATTGACGGATGCCATGTTCGTGTAATGTGTCCGCCACATCTGCATGACCAGTACATAAATCGCAAACTGTCGTACACCATCCAAATGCAGGCGATTGTGGACCACACTGGGAAGTTCCTTGATGTCATGGCCGGGTACCCAGGGTCCGTCCACGACACCAGGGTGTTCCGCAACAGCGCAGTGTTCAGGCAGGGGTTGTACCCACCCATGGAGTACTTCATAATAGGGGACAGTGGGTACCCCTGCCGTAGGCATCCTATTGCCATCATGACACCGTATAAAGATCCAGGCTTGACGAAACAGCAACGTGCCTTTAATACATCCCTCAGCAAGGCCAGGATCGTGGTTGAACAGGCATTTGGATCTTTGAAGACCCGATGGAGGGCTATTTTCACTAAAGACCTAGAGGTGAAACTCGAGAAGGCGGTGCAGGTCATGGCGGCATGTACAGTCATGTACAACATCTGTATCAGTGCAGGGGACGTCATTGTCATGGATGGCAACCTACCACCCTTTCCCACACGTCGTGTCGAGCGCGACGAGACAGAAGGGGCGCAGTTGCGTAACATCCTTCTCTGGCTCCATGCTCTTGAGGAGAACCGCTGAATAACATTTATTGACAGTTGCCATCACAACTTGGTTGCTAAGGAGCTACACAAAAATTGCTGTCTCCTCTAACATTAAAAAATAACTGCTATCAAATACAGACTGCCTAAAATCCCAGTCACCAGCACCTTAGCCCCCTGCCAGCTGTTAAGGTATAGGCTGTTCATTATAAACTGAGAGCAGAACTTGTAATTAAATAAAAATATGTTTTATTGGGCCAATATATGTTAACTTTTGAGAGTGTTGAAACTATTACACTGATTTTTGGTTACATGGAAGTTTTCATATTAAAAATAATAAAGATGGTTGCAAAACGTCAGAAAGATAATTTTATGCAGTGCTCACTTTATCGTGAACGGCCTCTACCTTGCATTTATGGGTGGACTTAAGTTATAAAATGATTTCACTTTACTCCTTTCATTTGTTGTACGTGATAGGACATATTCAGCTTGTTGTTTATACCATGCAGTTTTCACAGACAGTATATCACAACAAATGTTGTTTTATTTGCGGAGAAGAAATGAAATGCATCATTTTTTTTGTTAAAGTAGTTAGCATTTGTTTCCTGAAAATATTCAACCACTCTAGTTTTACTGCCATGGCATAATGTATATGTGTGAAGGCATAACTTCCCACACAGTACACACAATTTCAGAAACATATAAATCGGTGGTGGATTTAAGCAATTATCTGGGAGGGGGGGGGCAGGAAGTTTGCCTTAAGTAGTATATATACGAGCAACACAAACAAAAAATGGGGGGACTGGGGGGTCCTACCCCAGAAAAATTTGGATTTGTAGGTGCAAAAAGGTGCTATACCAGGAGTTTCCAAGGCCAAAAATTTAAATTTACTGCTTTCAAAAAAATTTTATTATTTTTCTATGATAAATTGTCTTTTAAAGGGAATATCTTTGTGCTGACATAAAAATTTTTTTTTGACGTGCCGTTTGATTGCCATCCCAATTAATAAGAGTAAAAGCCATCAATTACAGATTACAGATATAATTTTTAACATATCATGTGACGATTCATTCTTCTCGTCATCGTGTCAGGATACCGATATTCTCTGTGTACAGAATTTTAATTAGGAAAATATGAAATGTATACACCTTTGTCTTTGTGGAAATAGCAGGTGCAAGTGTCTCAGCCTTTTCACCCTCACTAAGGTCATATAACCTCCCCCCCCCCTCTTAGCTGCCGTACGATAGGGGAGGAAAGTCAGCCTATTTGTTTAAGATACAAATGTTAAATAGTTATGAGGAATTTTAGAAATTATGAAAAAACATGTAGGGTATTTGTCAAAGTGCAGCTGAATTAAAATTAAATAATTATGTGATAAAAATGGCAATAGCAGGAAGTTACTGTCAACGAGAGGTGGGGGCCATCTTTCGGAAGCTGTCTCCTGATTGGGCCAATTGAACCAAAGCCTGCAGGGCAAGCGACATGGAGGTTAGCGCCAAACAAGAACATGGCTAGGTTGTTGACAGGTTTTGGGACAGATGTTTTCGAGCCGCAGAAGACTTCTTTAGAGAGACAGTGTTGAACCAAGTGATTGACGAGCCGGGGTGATACCACAGGACGTTTTCAATTTATGCGTCCGGATGCCTACGAGTTGCTGTATTCGGACCGGTTATTTAGATATTTCGCAAAGCGCCACAAGTTAGGGCGGCAGACCGCTGATGATGCCATTGAAACCTTCAGCGAAATTTAACTTTGTATTGCTCAGACTAGCGCGCATATAATAAAGTGCATAACCGACAAACCTTCCACAGTAACGATCATGCCAGGGGAGGACAGTGAGAGCTTGTTATCTGGTTTATTTAAACTGAACTTGCCGACTTCTTGTTACTCAATATACACTTTACACCACACAACTTTAGAACGTCGAAAGTTAAGTACATTTGATTCTGTTGGTCGACGGATTTTCTCAGGGATATTCCGGTTACCCCACCCCTTCATTCCGGTGCTGCGGCATACTCATGTCACCCATCACAAGCACAAAATACCTAGCTGTTAAGTAATGATAAAAATCTCTTCACTCATTCAAAAGCTTCATGTCACTGGAACATACACCCTATGAAAACCAACAGACTTATTGAAACTAAACAATTTATACTGAAATTAGATGTCACGAGCCAATGGCTATTCGCTCAAATTTATGCACACAAAAATAAATTATTGTATTTTTAAAGAATTTCTGGAAGTCTACTAAAAATCCTTAACTTTAAATTTCTTTAAATATAAAAATATGTTGTTTTGTTTGTGTTTTATAACTGTAAGTATGCAGCCCGCGACATTAATTTAATTTCAGTGTTAATTATTAATTACAGTTATTCATTAAGGTTTCGCTTAGATATGTTCCCATAAAGTCACAATTTTGACTTTGAAATGCAGTTATGGGAAAACTATGCACACTAAAATATTGTTCTTGAGACAATAATATAGTCACTAGTAACATAATACTATATTACTAACTAATAAACTAATGCTATTTCGTATTTACAAATATTTACCTGTATAAATATAATGTTTCTTCTGTATATATTGTAACAATTTACTACACTAAAAAAAACAATCAACAGGTTCAAAAAGGGCGTGATCTACTGCAATTTTCATCATCGTTATTTTATTTTTGATTTGTACCAGATTTTTTTCCTTATTTTAGACACAAAATGTGACTAAATTTGGCTCTCATGAAATTTTTTTATCTCTCACAGTTTTCGCGTAATGGCTTGTTAAAAGTCATACTTTGCATGTTTCCGTTTTAACGACTACACTAAAACCAACTTATATACCAAACTCAAAAAAACCACAGTGGATAAAGACATTGCAGGCTACAATGACATGCTCATAAAATTAAAGAATAAAAGTTATTTGTATTTTTAAAAAAATTATAGAATTTTTAAAATTTTTATTTTCAATTTCAGCATTTATATAAGTGGATCTGAAAGCCACCAGTTATTATATTTTCAATATGCAATTAAACTTTAGACCATAATCATACTAAATGTGTACAAAATATGCAGAATGATATTTCTTTATAAATAAACTGTTTAATGTTTTGCTTCTTAATCAGTAACCTTACAACTATTATGTATATGAATTAGTTTTTAAAGTTTTCAATATCATTGTTTATTTATTGTACTCTTGTTTGTTAGTAGTATGTTTGAACTCTATTAACTTTATTAAAGTATTGACTTATCCTGTACTGTAAACAGTTCACAGGATAGAAAGAATAACTCAAATTAAATAAATAAGCTATACTACATACATATTTTCAGTAAATTAAACACAACAAAGCATGTGTATTCTGCAACTATGATCCACAGAACACGAGGATGGAACATGAAATTATACACAAATTGAAACTAAATGGCTGCTACGCAATACCCAGTGATCATTGCGATGATCAGTTCAGTTCAGTCCTTACAAAGAAATATTCTTTCTGAAATATTTTATCTACAAAACGTTACATAGCAATTTTACTGGAATACTTCAGCACTGACTAAAGGAAAATGTTACATAGCAATGTTTCAGAATTGTAATTACAATGGAATGTTATGTAAACGAGACATTATGATGTCTCATAAAAATATATCAAGAAAACTGTGAGCTGTATGAGTTAGAATTATGTATTATAGTGTTGTCAATGATGAGGCACATTGTGGTCTTAATCACACATAAAATAATGTATTACATTTATGGTACTTTATTTATTATAGCAAAACAGTACATGCTACGTCTGCCTACAAACTCTCCGTATGGCAGCATGATACATATGCTGATTATTCCTCCGTGTGCTTTTTTATTATTTCTATCAGTTCCCCAAACACCCCCATTATTTCCCTGTGGCGTTCTTCCTCCCTCCTCTCCATCTCCTCCAGGTACTCCATCAAGGGATCAGTTGCCTTGCGCTTTCTCTTGGCCGGCGCTGGTGACAGATAGGTGACGGTGGAGCTGGTGCCAGGGCTATTAAGTGTTGGTGATGGTGATGTTGGTTGTGGCTGTGTTGGGGATGAAGTATGAGTGCTTGTAGATGGGCTGGATGTATCGATGATAAGTGGTGGTGACATGATATGCTTAGTGCCCATGAGTGCATTTATTGGATCGTAGAAGGTCCAGTCAGTTGGGATGCCGTCTTCTGTTGAACTGCCCGTGGGTGAAGTTCGGATCTCCTTATATTTTTTCATCAAATTTTCCCACCTGTGGACAGATATGTAACAACTGTTACAGTACACATGGCGTACTTGTCGCAGGTGTGTGGCGTGTACATTT
The DNA here is from genome assembly GCA_003012365.1 of Medauroidea extradentata. Lineage (NCBI taxonomy): Eukaryota > Metazoa > Arthropoda > Insecta > Phasmatodea > Phasmatidae > Medauroidea > Medauroidea extradentata. The sequence goes on from PNEQ01072093.1 coordinate 13,432, forward strand.
TACATTTGTACAACATTCCACATACTTACCGCTTTTTGCACTGCTTCCCGGTCGCCCCATTCGTCATCCTCTCAGCTACGTAGGCCCACCCACGCACAGCGGAACCTTTCTTGCCTGTGAATAGGTTGGCATGTTCCCGTCGCAGGTCTATCATTTTCATCACATCTTCATCTGCCCCTACATTGTCAATGTTACATGAGTCTTAACTTCACAACTCTTAGATGTCCTGGCATTGCAATTTAACACGTGATTGTCTGCATGTGATCATGCATGTACAGCGATGGTTAAGGTATTTTTGTGTACGTATGAGGTTTTTGTATGCAGTGTTGAAGTATCCCTATTTAATGAGTAAGTCAAATATGAATATTTTATTGAGTGTTTTACAATATCTATGTTTTCTTCAATATGGTGTACACTGACAAATTTTACTAGTTTGTTTAATACTTATGTTGTATGCTTGTTTTTATTTTGTGTTTGCTTATGTATGTGTATGTTTATGTTCTGCATTTGCTTATGTCTGTGTTTGTTGATGTTCTGCATTTGCTTATGTCTATGTGTGTTGATGTTCTGTGTATGTTTATATTCTGTGTTTGTATTACGACAACTCCCATCCAGTATTATTATTCTGTATAGCACGGAGGCAACTCAATAAATTTAAAAAAATAAAAATAATGTACTATGCTGACAGCACAATTAATACATGTACGCTGGTTTATCCGTCACCTACATGCATGTATGTATATGTTCCTACAAATGTTACCATTATCAAACCTAACCTGTAACTCCACTCCGGGTCTATTTACATGCTTTTACCGGGATGATAAATGTTTGTGTTATTGTACATGCCTTACAGTTCACGTGCAGACCTCTCGTGTTGTTTAATTTCACACAGGTACTTACAGTGAAACGTGCATTGATCATTCGCCATCATTTTGACCAGCTGTCGCATGCAGACGTAAATAAACAATGGTTCGCGAGAGTATGCAACGAGCATGCATTCACACGTGCTCGCTACGCGTACTCGTACTCGTGCTCGCACTCGACTATTTGGAACAACACTCTGACGTCACTTCCGAGCGCGAGTACGTGAGCACGCATTTTCACCTATTTGGAACACGGTTTTAACGATGTAGGTTACGGAAGATATGGCCGCAAAGGCGGCCTAAAACTTAATCAGTCTGGTAGTCTAATAGTGGTTAAAATTTAAATAACTTTCTTATTTCGTTTCGGCATAAAAAGTAAAATGTGAACTTGCGGTCTCGGGCAATGAAATGAGTCAAGTTTATAACGTCGCAGATTGTTTTTATCAAGACGGAAGGGCTGGAGCCCTTTTACATTTGGTCGATTTCGAGGCAAAGGACGTCTCAACTGGGAGTGGCTGGACATGCCAAAACCTTAAGTATTGTTTCAAATTACTAATTTATGTTGGTCTAACTTTATGTAGTAACGGTTTTAAACCAGTCAAAAAGTACACTTGATTTTAATCTTGCCTTTAATTGGCACTAACTGTTTCAAAGAAATCAATCCTTCTTTTTATCTTGTTTTTATAAAAGTCTTTAATTTATTGTACCTGTTCTAATAAGACTGATTACTATTTTTATTTTTAAATAAACAGAAAAAAACTAGATCTGTTCAAGTCTTTCCTTTCAGAATGAAAAGTGTCACCTTTTACTTGGTCTTCTTGTAACTATATAACCTATTGAAGGTTTACAAAATTTAGTAGAGGCAGAAACCTGGTCCTGTTTAAGGACTTCATAAATTTAGATCCCCGGTTTTTCTAGTAAGCCTGCCTTTCGCAGAAGTAAGCGAGTGTTGTGTAAGCTCTACCCCCC
>PNEQ01072094.1:0-15263 GCA_003012365.1 Medauroidea extradentata
AAAATAACGCGAATTTTTCCGGTCTCAACGTATAAGCATCCTCTGCGGCAAGTCATGACAATATCAACCAGCGTAAGACGTCAAACGAACCTATAGTCACTTGCAGTCTAATCAGCTGTCAGAAAATAACGCGAATTTTTCCGGTCTCAACGTACAAGCATCCTCTGCGGCAAGTCATGACAATATCGACCAGCGGGAGAGGTCAAACGAACCTGTAGTCACTTGCAGCCTAATCCGCTGTCAGAAAATAACGCGAATTTTTCCGGTCTCAACGTATAAGCATCCTCTGCGGCAAGTCATGACAATATCAGCCAGCGGGAGACGTCAAACGAGCCTATAGTCACTTGTAGTCTAATCAGCTGTCAGAAAATAACGCGAATGTTGCGTGTCTCTACTTGTAACAGTACAAGTCCTACGCATTATTTCCTTATTAACTATTGGCTTGCCGTAGTCGAAGACGTTTCGTGACAGCCGCCAGCAAGTGACAGATATTACAATGAAGTATACATAATTGGCGTTCGACGTATACACACCACACGATTCCTGGGCTAAATTGTAGACTAAAATGTTTGTGGCGAAATGTTGCACGATGACATTATACATGCACATTGTGGCAACATAGCTTTATAGTTGGTCATTTTTGGCGCGCCACAGATATCATACGTATCTTGCTACTACTGTTCTGACCTTCATATACGTTATTAGGTGTAGGTTAAAATCCCGAGTAGTCCAAACATGATTCTACGGATATACTGGACGTAACATACATAAAATAGGACCTGGAAATGGAACGTAAGAGGGGACTATCCTTGAAGTGTTGCCACTTCGTGCACATAAAAGTCGTAGAACATTTTGCCACTGACATTTTCGTCTCCAATTTTATCCAGGATTGGCGTGGCGTACTTGCTTTCTGGACATCCGACGGCGTAAGGGTTTACGGCCAATACACGTTTCTTCTTAATTTTTGTACCTTTATCATGGATGTTGTACATTTGACGATATTTATTTCGACCCCAGGAAATATATTTATTTTTCGCTGATAAGCCATGTCATTAAAAAAAACTATGATATGAAAAGTACAAATACCATCGTCTATAGTCTGTCCACCCTACGGTTGAAGCAGAAATAAAAATTGCTAACGCAATAAATCAAAGCTATTGGATTGTATCTTGATTCCTCCCGTTGTGATTGTGCCGAACATAGTTACCATGTATTTTTCAATATTTCCAATGAAATTCATGCCGTTCAAAAATTGTACTGTCATTCACTTGAACGAATTAGCTGCAACCTTAGAATGGATAGAATGTAACCTGATACATTGCAGACAAGACTAGTTTTCAGTTTTTTTTTACATGTTTTTGAGTACGATATTATTACGAGGAATAATTTGTAAAGGAGTTAAGTAACGCAAGAATTGTGGTCTCTCGTTTGTATTTTATCTCTGAAGGGTGTAGTTACTGTCTCAAAGCAAGCATACAAACGGAGACAGCAGTGTTTACGCGTACCCCGGATTAATTCACTAATGTTAACTGCCCCCCCTGCGAGAGGCTTAACAAGCGCTTCTATAAGTGTGTGGAAGAATCTTAGGGGAACATTTCATTTGCTCTGCAGGCATCTCAGTGTTGACTTGGTTCGACTAAACTCGCAGAGAGCGAAGCAGGTAAATGGCACGAGATGCTGTGTGGCAAGTGAGCATAATATCCAGTTTGCTTAGTAAACAACCCGAGTAAACACAACGCAGAACTCCTGGAGGCAGAATTCTAGAGGCGCGGAGATCACAGCAAAATCTCCCCGATGGCAGACTTCATCCTATTTAAGAAAAGTTAAACTTCTGACGTTTGGGAGCAATTTAGGTGTTCGAAGTAAATGTTTTGGTAGAGTATATAGCCTACGTTAACCATGTAATTGAAAAAAAATATATAACTTAAAATATGTGTACAGATGGTTTGGACAAAAAATATATTTCTCATCCTAAGTAGTGGTTTTTCAGATTTTTAAACTTTGTTTCCCAAGTTTTCATATTAAAATATAACATAAATTGTTCCTGTATATGTCGTGTAGTTAAACACAATAATTAATGCCTGCAAAGTTTTAGTTCGTTATACTTTATTAATTTATAAATTATCACTTATTTATTCAAAATCTTGAGAGAAGAAGATCTGTTCGGCAGTTCATACGGTCATGAGTAAAACGATGTTAGTACAGAATATATTTCCAGTGTTTTATGATTACTGTGTTAATATTTGTAAGTGTAATGCTTACATTTGTGGACACTGAAATTCCTTCCATTAATTTTTCGATAATCAGGGCAAAAATTAATGTAATTAATCTAATTTTACAATGTAATCAAATGTAAAAAATAAAAATTATTTTTTGTTTTTAAATAAAAATTCTGTAATTTGAAATTGAAATTTTAAAAACATAATAGATTCATTAAAATACAAATATATTTTATTTTGCGGTTTTATTTAGGAGACCTTGTAGCCTACAACGTCTTTATTGCTGTGATTTTTTTTTAGTTTGGTTTGTCAGTTGGTTATGGTGTCGTACTGAAAATAGTAGGCTAACATTAAAATTATGACACGAGTCATTACTAGGGCCACGATTTTGTCGCGAAAAGATTTTTGCCCCACTTTGTTTCAGTGACTCACGTGCACATCGGCAGTTCTGTTTCAAGGTTATTGGCAGCGTGTCTGTGTTCAGACACGTTTCTCATTTTACTGCACCAATCAGAATAAGATTATTGTGAGTCTGTACGTCTGCAATTTGCCAAGGCCATGAGAGTAAAATCATCCAACCACAGACGACATATCAGAGCTGCAGGTGTGCACATGACGCATCGAAACCAAATGCTGCAAAAATCTTTTCGCCATAAAGTCGTGGCTCTAGTCATTACGCAAAAACTACGAGGGATAAAAATATTTCATAGAGTAAAATTTAGTCACAATTTAATCTTAAATAAAAAAAATTCTGCTACAAATATAAAATCCTAAATTGATCTGTGTGGGCTAAGTTACAAGGCGAGGACAGGCGCCAGTGAGCGCGTGGTGCATAGAGACGATGAGGCAAGTGATTAACGAGTAAGAATGGACCTTACAGTTCGCGGCTGATCGTGGTCTTTATTCTCCAGTTGCAATCAAATTAGCGATATTACAGTTGTTATTACTGCATTTGTAAAATGCCACATTTTTTACACCAGGATGTATTTTTCTCCTTTGCGTTCGAGTCACTGAGCGTCAATGCCGTAAAAATGTAATATTTAACCATATTCACTATTTCTCCAATAGAATACGAAAGGACTAAAAAATAACCTGAACAATTTTTATTTATTTTACCTTCCCAGGAAAGAAACTATGGTCACAGAATATTTATTTACGGATATAGATGCTCGTACGCGGAAAACATCGACTTTACAGAAAACGTCTTGCTAGAGATAGATCCCTCTTACCAGTACGAGAATAATTGAGAAATCAGGCAAAATTCAATAATCTAGATAAATTGGATGACAGATCATCTGCGCCAATAAACGCGTAGGCTTAATGTGCTGATAATTGATTCGATCAAGGAGTTTCGAGGGCCGCGCGCCAATTTTCTTGTGGTTACTGCAACCTGCTGTTCCCAGGGAGAGTACGGGATTAAATTTATAAGCCGTGTTCATTTAATAAATTAAAAGTACATTAACTGGAAATTTCCGGTTTCCGGAAGCCAGTACGAAGGAAGGGCAAACTTAGGAAACATATTTTTGCCCCCAAACTTTTTGACGAAATATTTTGCCCGATTGGTAGTTTACTGAAACACAACCCCAGACTCCGAAAATCGTACATTTGACGTCAACAAAAATCACGTAAATAATGCCTCACGGTGGCTTGATGATTACTTTAAAAATGTGGCAAAACCTGTTACGTATAGTAAGGGATACCTGATTTTTCGAACAGAATATTGCACCACTTTGATTCAATGGCTTACATGCACGCCTGCAGCACTGCTTCGTGGTTTTTTTTTATCTTGGCGCTCTATGTGTAGGACTAGGAATATTTCGCGAGTTCAACGACCAACACGGTTGAATCTATTACCCTGTGTATACCGAAGCTCTACCATTCATCCATTACCTGCTACTCATTCAGACAGCAGACAATGGACGAATAGACGGGTTGAGTATGCATAGGACATTGAATTCTAGCATGCAAGTCATTGATCTCGCGAATTTTTCCTGGCCCTATTTATGTGTCTAACCGCTAACACAGAATATTTAGGAATACAGAAGTGAAATAGCCGGTAGGACCACGAACTCGGTCACACACGCCAGCGAAATGGCTTCTGGCCAGCAAAATGGCGGAGACGCCTACCGCCAATCAGCGTAAGGCGGCTGCCCTGCTAGCCGGCAGCCAGGCCAATAGGAAACTTGCCGTAACATGCAGGAGCCAAACATACACGGGGCTGGTATCAACAGTATCGAGCAGCAAATAAGTGGCCTAGTTCGCTCGTATCAAATGAGCCGCAACGTCATTTCACGTCTGTATTATGACACTGTAAAAAAACTTTCTGAAATATTTAGGAAGTAATTAACCTAAACGTAGTGTGGGACAGTTACCATACTTCCGCCTTGTAAATATGCAACCTTTTACACTTGTTACAATATAATTCTGGTAACTTCAGTATACATTTGACTGTTTTATAAAAAGATTAGGATTGCTGCGATTGATGTCTGGAAAACAATTCTACTATACGTACCTTTTTAGCGCTCCTATACGCACGTGTGGCAAATTTACAAACTATTTTACAGTGTATTTAGTCTGTGTAACTAATCAATCGCAGACGTGTGAAGTCAATAACCTTGTTATGATAGGCACTGTCAAATATGTAACGCCACTACATAAAGATATACTACCGATAACCACGAATTAGAGCTGCAGATTTGCACACAAGTTTTTGAAACAAAGTGGTCCAAAAATCTCTTCGCGAAAATTAGGGGTCGTTAGCAATAATTGTAATCATTTAGTTTACTAAACTTACCTATTAACAATACTTTTTTTAAATTACGATACAAAAAAAACTTTTAATAACAGCGTCACCGCCGTAGGAGGCCGCTGTAAAGGAACACATGAAACACATTCAAGAGGAACCGGGTTCGATGTTTGTCGCTCCTAAACGAAAGATGCTGAATTCGCGTGTTTTGTTTCCGATCTTCTTGATGCAATTATATATAAGCGATAGCCTTATAATTTATACTGTACCGCGAGTTTCATTGTAAGGATCGCAATTACGTTCGTGTCATTATAAACCGGAAAATTTGGCCTGAATGTTGAGTTAGTACGGAGTGGGTTAATTTTGTATTGTGGTAGTTAGGGACGCCTGTTTTTCGCGAAAAGAATTTTGCACCAGTTTGTTCCAGTGCCTTACGATGGACATTTGCAGTTCTGCTTCATAGTTATTGGCTGTGTGTCTATGTTAAGAGCCGTACCTCATTTGACTGAGCCAATTACAATAACGTTCCTGCAATACCACACGTCTGTGATATGCCGGTAGATTCCCAAGGCTCGTGAGACTTAAAATATCCAATCACTGACCACGAAGCATCGAAAGACGCGAGGCAAATTACTTTTTGCGAAAAACAGGGGTCCCTCGTGATAGTGTATAAAAATTTTTGGGATGCATTTTATATGTCCGTAAAGTTTATAAAGGGACGGTTTTGTAACTCAGAATAAAGCATTACATTTATTTAGGTATAATGAACTAATTGATATCAGGCAACGGGGCTCTAAGCAGTATGCAAGCAACGACACAAATTAATATTAATTTTATATAGGGAAATAAATTTTCGGAGTACTGTAACTCCCCCTGCAGTCTCTATACATTACCATAGAATAATTAGACTTGTTTTAGGTAATCACAACACCAAATTAAAACTCACTGTTGTGATTTTTCCTGTACAAATGTGTAAAAACACAGTTTTTTAACTCGTAAATAATGTTGCTTATGCGTGCTTTCCACTCTTCGACTCCCACCAAGGCGATCCAGGTTCGATTGTCGGCGGTGTCAGGCCACGTATTTTCGCATGTGGGAATCGTGCCGACCAATGCCGCTGATTGACGGGTTTTATCAGGGTTCTCCCGTTTCCCCCCGCATCTTTATTTCGACGCTGCTCCATACGCAAATCATGTCACCCCTCACCAGCGTTAAGGTTGTTCAGGTGGTGAAAAATTACAATTTTATATTTGTATGAAATAGTGTTAGTTTTGTACACATTACTTGAGAAAACACATACTTCTAACGAAAAAAAATTAGCTCAGCCAGTTTTCCCGTAATGGCACTTCAAAGTCAAATATTGCATATTTTTACTTCATACAAACCTTGAAAACCTGTTAATATAATTAAATGAAAAAAAATCACATCAAAACTAAGTGTCACTGTCTATGGCTTGTGGCTTATAAGACCCATTACAAAACATTTTTATGTAAAATAAAAAATTTCAGAATTTGAAAAAATTTTTGTTACTTCTAGAAATTTATTTTTAACACAAACAATTTTATAATGGGTTTTTATATGCTTCAAGCCGTAGACAGTTACATGTAGTTTTGATGTAATTTTTTCCATTTCAATATTTTTACCTGGTTTTCAAGTTTTGTATGAAGTAAAAATATGCAAATTTTGACTTTGAGGTGCCATTACGAGAAAACTGGCTGAGCTAATTTTTTTTCGTTAGAGGTAAATGTACTCTTAAGTAATGCCTACAAAACTAACACTATGCCATACAAATATAAAATTATGATTTTTCACCACTTGAGCGCCCTTAAAGACCTCGACTTAAGCGTTGACTTAAATCTCTTCACTGACTTCACTTCGACTTCCCTCTCGCAAAAGGGTTTATTTTCACGTGCAAGTGCATTTGTATCGAATTAATTAGCTTCGGAAAAGGAAAAGTATTTCTAACCCATTTATTCCCAGCTACGGCCATTCTAATTTCTGTTCACCATGGTTTTCCGAAGTCGCTCCAGATGAATGCTGGGATGGTTCCTTTACGAAGGCCATTGTTATGAACAATGTAACCCTGGTTCTAACACAGCGATCAGTAACCAGTCCACCGGGCCAGGAATTCCAAAATATTAAACATATGTTGCTGGAAACTGCACGGCAGAACTCCCCACTTCAATAGCAGTACGAGTTACCACACAGGGCGCGATAAAGGGGTGAGTCTCGCTACCTACGAGGTCTGTCTGCCCCATATCGTCGTCAGGACCACTTCACTACCAAGATGCACCACGACGTCCAGATCTACGACGTGCCGATCCCCGTGGACGTTTCCTTACATCAGCCTCGGCATAATTAACAAGGCGGGACTGTCATCGTCGTAACTAAATTGAGTGGCTCATAAGCAATCATTAATGTATAATTATACCTCTAAAAATTTTTGCCTCTCTCCGTAAAGAACATCGTAAAAGTAATGTAGCAGTTTGTGTAGATTGTAAATTAAAGACGTAACTGATCATTAGACTGCGAGTATCACTTATATTGTCAATTTATTAAATACTGTACGTTTTACGTAAATACTATACTATTCTAAATAACTAAAAAGTAATATTTCTCCGTAAACGTAACACAGTGACAGACGCCTCTCCCAACTCCTGTCATTGTACCAAGTTGTGTATGATCGTCTCTAATGAACTCGCTGTTGACGAGAAGTAAATCCCACTTACCTTACCTTACCAACAACAAGGTGATGGGATAACCAGGTTAACCAACTTGTATTTCAGGAGCACTGCAGTGCGCTCTTGAGTGAGCCCCTTGCAACGCACAGTACCTCGGTCGTGACCCTAGAATGAACTGGGCAGGTTCTGTTGCGGATGAATTATGACGCGGCAGCAAGTCTTACAGCGCTCGGGTCGACAACTTTACGTTGTGTCCCCACTCCACCCACCGCCAACCATCCCATTCCCCTAAAAGAGGCGGTAACCTCGCTGACGTGCCTCGGGCAGTTTCGCGAGGGAGATAACTCTCGCAGTTCCTTCTTCGCAGACCCGCCGAGGTGTCCTCTACCTCTCCTCTTCCAGGACCATGTTCACGAGCCACGCGACTTTTACGGTTGCCGTGTTGCTGAGAGGAGGTGAGGTGAAGGCCGTAAATTCCAGTGACAACCTATCTCTCCCCTCCCCATCTCGAAAGATATGAAACTGCTCTCTTTGCGCGTGTGCGCATTCATGTCGGAGATAGATAGTCCTAGAATATTGCTGAACTCATCACATGTGGGTTGGTGACTGTGGCTACTACGAATTGAGAGTAGGTAAGGACTGGTATGTCCTGTGGAATTTGTTTTCCGGAACTTGTCCTAACAGATGACATCTTACATACACAGCTTTTGGCTGCCATCTGCTTGGTCACTCTTCAGGCACAGTGAGAAACTCTCTACTATACTCTAAATACAGAATGGGGAAACGTTTCCTCCACCGAGCTACCAACCACCCGACGTATTAGACAATTATGAATGTCTAGTACGAGGCCAGAAGATTTGACCACTCGGATGTTATTATCCAACCAGTGGCTCAGCCTGAAAATTGATAACAAGCGGCCTATCATGGATGGTGGATTTGTAGTTAAGTTTCACGGTAGTGTAGCTGGAGTACAGACTCCGTCAAAGTGCCTTCCGGAAGGCAATCTTTGATGACTCATGGGTTAGTACCGTGACCCTCTAGTTGGCGGCATGTGGAAGAAGTGGTTCTGGCCTCTGATGAAACTTTTCTGGTTTGGAGTAGATTTCTTCTGCAAATGCCAAGGAGGCACGTGTTCATTTAACTATGCATGTTAGTAGTTCATGTGATTCTTCAACTAACCGAAATTAACTTAAACTATCCTAACAACCTAACTTAAACTAGCCTAAAAAACCTAACAAAAATTACATAGGGCTACTTAGAATGTCACTAGAAACATTTTTCATCCATAATCTGTGTGTCTAAAATCAAAAGTTTGGCCGGTACACGATGAGTAGTGATTCTTGATTTTTACCCTAAAAGATAATTTCAGTACACATGCTCTTTTCTTCGCAAATGCGTACAAACCAACTTAAGGTAATTCGCAAATTAAAGATATACAGAGAATATATAACACAATCAATTAATACGTGATTAAAAAATAGTGACTCTTTTATATAGTACACGCGGGCGAAGCCGTAACGGGACAGTTTGTATTTCTATAAAGAAATGTCACATCAAAATTCGAAATTTATCTTCCTCAACTAACAGTGTCAAACATATATTTATAGTTAAAATATTATTCACAGTGTATATGTTACACTCAACAATTATAAACCTGTTTATACCTGAAACATGAACAGAAAATCCCTTAAACGTACGGTTAGGGTAGAAGCACAGTTTACTTAAAATTATTTTATGATAAATTGCCGCTTGCCTAATTTGATAACGTTAACTTTTTCTATGTGCACACACACACACAGTAACAAAGAATTCTAAAGGTAGAATTCAGTCGAATATCCACACAACACCCAGACACAAAATACATACACAAATCGAACCAGATTTCCAAAATATGAAATAGAAGTAGACAGAAAACAGTGAACAAGAAACAAAATACTAGAGACAAAAGGCAACTCAACACAAGTTAAAACAACGAAATAATACAACGTTTCGGGAATCGCGGTCTATTCACGTCTTCAGTTTGAGACGCAGCTGGTCAGAACACTAAGATGCGTAAATTTACCAAGTAATAAAAATTATGATCCCCATTTAATTAATTAAAATTATATGCAGGTTGTATTTTTCTGCTGGTAAGACTTCAGCGACAAGTATTTAATTATTTCACGTGGAATTTAACTGTTGTTTCTAGCATTGAGTGTGTACAATTTGCAAGATTCGTAGTTGTAACGACGTGGTTATAAAATCATGCCACTACATTTTTAATTAAATTAATGTTTTTTTCAACTCATTCGCGCCCGTGTCTTTCACTATTGAAAGGTATTGTAGAATGTGAATCTCGTTATTTTTTCGATTTCAACACAGTATATCAGTTGTTATCAGCGGTTTCGTAAGTGACTAGATAAGTCGAAAGTGTACCTTTGTTGTAATATTTTTTTATAAGGATTATCGATTTCCGTAATTAAATAGAATAAAATTAAGCTTAATGATTCTTTTTCCTACGCCGAATTAATATCAATTAATTATTGTAAATAAAAATTTTCACTTTTACGTTTCGTACCTCTGAGTATACCAACATTGAATTCAAAACACCTATATTATAACTAGGGGCCGGAAAATTTTGCTGATTCAATGGCCTACATTCTAGAATCCATTGTACTAGGCATATTCAAGCCCCGTCTAGTCGTCAATTGTCTGTTGTTCCACTGAGTAGCAACTAGTGGACAAATAGTCGGGACTTGAGTGATCATAGGACAGTGAATGCTAACATGCAGGTCATTGAATTCGCGAAATTTTCCGGCCTCTAATTATAACACATTTATATAAAAGTAGATATCCTTGGTGTATAATTACACGTATGGTTCACAATGACGTCACTCCTGAGACGATCACGTCTCACCTCGTAATTGCACCTGCTGCAAGGAATGGCAATCAGCCAGTTTCGGAAGTATATTTCATTTGCATAGTTGGCACGGGAAAAATAAATATGTTGATGTTTTTATAGTAGTCTTGCTCTGTTACAGTAACAGATGAAACTGCTAATGAATTCAAGTTTAGAAGTAACGTATGGTAATGCGTCGAGGCAAACTCTCTTCCCTCAGTGGATGGAAAGCTCGTCCTAATTTTTTTTTTTCACGCCACTTGTCGCGTCTGCACCGCGCCCAAGCAGCGGCGCCTCGGTAATGTCGTTACACCGTCATCAACAGATTCGTTCACGGTCGCCGACCTGTAATAGGACCGCTAATCCAATTGCTCGAGATGGTGGTGTACAAATGAGAAGGGGGAGGGGGCGGGGAGATTTGGGAGCGGCTCCGCGGTTTTCGCAAGGAGGCAAACAGGATTGCCATCCCAGTCAGAAGAGTGGAATGAAAAACGTCTCACGCTCGTTATCGGAGAGTGTAGAAAGCTAGGTTGCCATCCCTGGGACGTAATAAACCGTAGCCCGCCTGATAGCACAACACTGGCATCGTTTGAAGAAAGAAGTATAACGAAACTTTTTAATTTCTGTTTTCGTATAATTTCCCGCTAAGAATAAATGAAAGAAGTGGTGGTACATACATTAAAAGTTTCATTAAATGCTAAAGTTAAAAAATAACCTTTAAAAAGCCAACGGTATAAAACTCTTCAACATTATTTCAGTTATAATTTAGGAAAAGTGTGTTTTTTTTTTTTTTTTGTAAACCATTCGTGAATCCGTATATGCATAAACATTTTGTTCCAGCGGAAGATTTGGTCAGGAAAATGGCAAAGTTGGTTTTACCATACTGATTGAAAAGCGGGTAGGCCTATGTTTCTGTAATTTATTAAAACCGTTTTCATAACCCGTGACAATTGGTACACTGGCCGGGGGCTTTAACCACTAACAAGCGGTCGGATATTTGTGTTCGTATGTACGTATTTGTATATTTATGTGCACAAATATATGTACACAAGTAAGACGGACACAAGATTGTCGCGAAAAGATTTAATGACTAGTTAGTATTGCCTGTTCACTTTAAACTGAGCTCTTGCTAACACGTGTAACGGTGTAATATCCCAAAACTGTATTTTATTGGTGCCAAATACATTAATTTTTAAGATTGGTGACATTTTACACTAGTTCCTAGCTTCAGAGAAGTTTTCATGTTAAACACATTACAAATAATTACAAAATTACTGAAAGAAATTTTAAGCAGTGCTTACTTTATCACAAACAGACTATAGTAGGTACAAAGAAGATCTGGGACAGGGGCGAATGGTGTTGGCTGCCGAATATTGCCGAGCGAGCCCGAAGATGCCCGGGGTTGTTGCCACATCTCACAACTCTGGCCCATCTCTATGTGTTGTACTAATTCCAATGTGTTTAAAAAATATTTACCACGTATCCACTTCGGCGGCTGAAGATTAAATTACTAGTTTTGAGGGTCTGTCTGCAAATAAAAGACTTTTGGTGACGCAATTAATTATTCTAATTAAATAAGACAGTCAACTGAGAAACCTGTTCTCACAAATACACGTAACCAATAAAAAAAATAATGCATATGTGCACGTAGGTCTTTAAAATTCACAGATAGTTTTTAAAATGGAAAACGGGTGTGTGTACATATAAGATAAACTTGCACTATAAAACATAATTGAATTTACTACTGTAAACAATTAACTGGAGAAATACTTTGTTGTGAAATTTTGTACGACATTAAGTTTTAAACATGTTCATTTGAAAAATAGTTCCGATTCAACATAACCCCCTGCCATTTTGTACCGACTTGCACTTAGCTGGAACTGAATATATCCCCACGTGTTTAGCTGCGCATGTGCGAACCCAGCAAACGGACTTACCGAAGAATTTGATAGGCGCAATTTTTTGGAACCATTTTGTATCCACCACGTGAATTCTTGCACTCTTGTGAGTCTTTAAACCCACTACACCGTAACCAGACGCAACGAAAGTGCAAATTTTGCGTTGCGCCCATATAAAGCGATATTTAAGGTCTTGCTCTCAAGTTTCTACTTTTTTATTTTAGCGATATTAGTTTTTTACTCATAAAAGAGAGCAGATATCAATCTGTCTGTCTGTTTTGTTTAATGTCGTCTCCTCCTTGTCTTTTTTTTTCAAGACAGTAAGTAATAGACCTATAGTTTTAGCTAATTATATAATTAGTAAATTTATTGTTAATTTACTTTTTGGTCGAAACTGTGTAATTTCTTTTTTTTAATAAGCTGTCACGGTAAAAACCATGTTAAGGCTCGGTTTCAGTCGCTATAATGAATTTTATTTTATTTCATTTTTTTTTCTCACTTTTTTGGAATTCTGACAAAAAAATTAATAAATATGCGATTGTACCTCAAATTATATTTACACTTCGCTACAGTACAGACCTTGCGATTTAGCTTTTAACTTATGATAACGCCGCAATTTGTCGGGTAAGTTATGAATATAAAAAAAATTGCCATACAAATTGCCGCGTAATTATAAGTTAACAGCCAAATCGCAAGGTCTGTACTGTAGCGAAATGTAAATAGAATTTGAGGTATAATCGCATATTTAACATTTTTCTTTTCAGAATTAAAAAAAAAAAACGAAAAATGGCGACTGAAACAGAGCCTTAAACAAAACTGCCAGAGAGATTTTTGATATCTGCTCTTAAAGCTTAAAAAAATAATTATTGTCTCTAAAACAATAGAAAATAAGGAGCATAGCCTAAATCGGCGCCTTAGTTTCGCTGTGCCAGTAATCAAACTGTTAGAGAAGATAAACACTGTACAATCGAATAGGTCTCTAGGAACCGTAGAAGCACCACATTTAGAGATAAAAACCTCGAGAAAATATTTTCTCCTAGCGTATCCTCCGAACCAGTGTGACGTCATCGGCCTGCCTTGTATGGTTCGCAGGCTGTTATCAGTCACAGTCTGTGTTGTTTACAGACGAATCACAGACGTTCATTGGTAGCACACCAGAATGAACATTGGCCCAGTCAAATAGGGGTTCACCAGTTACAAAAAATTCATCAGAAATGAGAACGTTACGTTGCAATGGTGAGTCTTCAAAGTAGAGCAATCTGTTTACTGCCACAATTTTGTCACGGAATGATTTTTTCGCCCACTTTGTTTCAGTGTCTCACGTGCACATTGGCTGCTATGCTTCATGGTTATTGGCAGCGTGTCTTGTTCTGATACGTCTCTCATTTGACTGCACCAATCACAATAAGATTTTTGTGACCCCGTACGTCTGTAATTTGCCCAGGCAAGTGAGAGTAAAATCATCCAATCATAGACGATGTGTCAGAGCTGCAGATGTGCACATATCGCATTCAAATCTAATGTTGCAAAAATCTTTTCGTCATAAAATCGTGACTCTAGCAATGAGTTTACTTCCACGAGACCATTCGACTGTCCTGGCCTGCCGCACTCGCGGACACAAACGTTCACCGATTTGACGAGACAAAACCTAGAGCAATACCGTACGGTACCACGCACGTAAACTTGGGATTATTTGGAATCGTGGTCGAAGATCAATTTCTCCACGTTCCTGCTTCCCCAATCCACTTGTTTGCCGAGACTCGATAGCCCTACCGTCGATTCACAAGTCTTGCACGTCTGAGCCAGCTACCAGGAATCTCCCCCGCTAGCTCCAAAGGTCGCGATTGTACAAATGATGACCTGCTCCAAACTACCAAACAAACAAGTAATTGCATATGGTGCCAACCTACGAAACTACTGATGCTCAGTGACCATCGATCACAACATTGAATCCTAGCAAATAGTCAACTTTTCCTGAGATAAATCACAATCCTAAGCTATCTCCTTCGACTGTTCCCCTTCAACACCACCCGTGTCTTCGGGCCAAGTCCTCCACCCTCCAAGCGTCCGGTCTTCTTCTCACTGGCCGCACAAACCAATCGGGGGCTGTCTCCACGCGTCAACCCACTCCGCCATTCCATTAAGGGGATTGTAAGAGAAATCTCATCCTCCGTTCTGAAGGTTTCGGACTGCTGTCCGCCAAGCCACTTAGTTCCCACGGTAGCAGCTTGTGTGAGGGGATGAGCGCTCCCTCCTATTCCAGAGACTCGCTGAAAGACAACTAAACAAGGCTGATTCACGCGCGTATTCGTATGGGTGGTTTTGAAGGTTCAAATTCACTCCAAAATATAAGATCTTGTATGTAGGTATTACATTTAGCACTACGTATGGTATAATTAACGAGACCGGAAAATCGCGAAGATATTTAAAGCCAACGCAGTCTCCTGTACAATTTAGTATCCTTGTCCGACTGTTAAAGTATGATACCATTTGTGACACGTGAAACAGTTTTGATGCAAATCATAGTTCTGACTCGGACTGTTGAATAATGAAACAGTGCTTCTTATAATTGATAGTCAAAGATACAAGACCTTCAGCGTTAAACACAGCATGTTGAATAATGAAACAGTGCTTCTTATAACTGATAGTCAAAGATACAAGACCTTCAGCGTTAAACACAGCATGTTGAATAATGAAACAGTGCTTCTTATAATTGATAGTCAAAGATACAAGACCTTCAGCGTTAAACACAGCATGTTGAATAATGAAACAGTGCTTCTTATAATTGATAGTCAAAGATACAAGACCTTCAGCGTTAAACACAGCATGTTGAATAATGAA
>PNEQ01072095.1:0-72298 GCA_003012365.1 Medauroidea extradentata
CCTTACAAACCCGACGACGAAGATCCCGACACCTGTCCCCCCGAGCTCACACACACCCGGCTCGTCTTAAGACTTCATTATTAGTGCCCCGCGTCTCGCAACTTTGCTCTCCTGGGCGGCGTCCCCTTCCCGCCCCACCGGACTCATGGGGGCGGGTAGGTTCCCCCGACCAATCAGAGCGAAGACCTGGCCCGAACATTGCGTGCGTCCCTTGTGGAAGCTCCGTATTTATTTAAAATCAAATTAAACGTGGGCACATTCTCACAGCAACTACAAATAAAACACTTAGCCTAATTACTACTTGCTATATTTAATTAATATAATTCTAGTTTAAATTACGTATGTTACACGGGGTCTGTTGGGGGAGGGAGAAAGGAGAAGAAATGTGTAGGCGAGAGAGAAAGAGAGAGGATTGTATGGCAAGGAGACAGGGGGAGGTAGGGCGCCCCAGCCCCTTCTCGCACAGCATGTGGTAAGGCCCACGCATCATCTGCTCTATTGTCGCTAGACCGGCGGGCAATTATCACTCTTAAAAACTATAATCATTATACATAAAATTATCTTAATGTTACTAGCATATTCGAGTCTGTGACATTCCACAGGTTAAAAAGATACCAGACACGATACCTCTGTGATAATATTAGTAATATTCATATTTTCTAGTGTTTTTATACTGGCCTATCATAGGATCCCACAGACCCCTCACAATCAATACTGAAGTTAAAATGGCTGGCAATATGTTACATATGACAATAAAGGCCCCTTCATTACAATCAATCATCATAATTAACATAAACTACATTAATTTATATATATAAATGTATCAATAAAATAGGGCCGTCACAAACTTATATAATGGATTATCATCAGGTTTAAAAAAATATATTAGGATTTGAAAACAAAATTTAAGAGAGTTCTTCTGAAAAATGTATATTTCAGTGTAAATCAATGTATTAAGTTGATGAATGTCAAACTTTGATCTGCATGTTTATTTGTGAAAATAATATTTATCAACCAATCACATGGTAATATTTATATATTTCTAACATGTGCATGGTGAATGGTATTGCGTGTAAGAATGTTTCACAGCGCAATGTATTTTTTTTTTTGTTTCAATGAAACAGATGACTATACTGTATATATTTACAGGTTTATTAGTTTTTATACTGTGTGTGTTGATAATTGTGATAAACATGATGCAATGTATTAATAAATAAATATAACTTCCTAAGCTAAATCAAATACAAAAACAACCGGCACCCAATTACAGAGTTTTATTGCGTCTTCATAAGTTTTTATGACAAAGAAACCTGATTTCGACTAATAAGTTCATTGACAAAAGTTAAGTTCAATCAGCTCCAACTCGAGGTTTTTGTATGGAACGAAAAATATGATTACATTAAAATTTGTAATCAATATTGAAAGACAAATTTCTAATATATGTCTTCGTTTAGGATTATAAAAGAAGCAACATAAAAATAATGGAAATGAGGAATCGTACCGTAACGTGACATCGCGACAAAACGTATATTCTCTTTGTTTAAAAAATTCCACCACTTGAACTGTAATTTTAGACAACTTAAAAATGGTGGAAACATTAAGATTTTACAGCTTTTACACGATGATTTCATAGTCGTCAACACTTCTCCAAACGTTTTATTTTCTTGAGACAGACGCTACTTTTATTGATGGATTCTCACGTTTTATCGGGAGTGACTACAACAATTGAAAGTTATGTGAAAGTAATTATTTATTTACGAAATGCCAATTACCAATAATCTAACGAATTCCTATCCGTGGAGTATGTGAACCGTTTCATACTATAAAGAAATATGAAAATGACATCAGTTACATATATTGAAGCTTAATATTACACTACTTACAATGATTTAATTAAAATAAAGTACAATTTAATATTATAGTACTCAAAATTATGAAGTAGTACATCTCACGAACTTCGTAACGCGGCTGCTATCTGGCAACAGCGTACGTCATTAGCCCTGTGCTGCAATCTAAGATTGGGACGCTCTATAGCAATTAAAATTTATTTATAAGCTGTTTGTTTATTCTTATTCAAAACCGGAATTATTAATGGAATATGTTTGGTTATTAAAATGATTTTGTTCAATATGAATTTACTCATTTTGCTTTAATTTACAGTAATTCTAGCTTATTATTATTACATTATGATTTCAAGTATATTCTTTTAATAACATTTAGCATCTAAAATGCAATTTTTCCGTTTAAAATTTTGAAGCTCGTTAGTCGTGTAGTAGACGTGCCTGAAACATACTGGTAACGCCCGGCAAGACGTTTTCTTGCCCGCTGGAGAAGCAACTTGCAAAAAAACCTCGAATATCAGACTATGTTTATTTCAAAACAAAAGTGAAGTTATCCGGAGGCACAACCCATATAGGTCATTCCGCTCATCTCACTCGTCAAGATTCCTAACCCAGTTTGTAAAACACTCCAGTTGTAACAGTATTCAGCATAATCCAGTTCTGTGCCACCGAGTATTTCCTTATTCCTTAACGGAGACAGCTGTTCAAATAAAATTAACTAAATATAATTAGTCCTAGGGCTAATATAATGAATCGAATTATATTTTGATGTTCAAGTGAAACACACAATACTATTAACTTAACGAATTAATTTCAAGACTAAAAATTATTTTTTAAAACATTTTGAATGTTAATTATGAGGCTGTGTAGAATAATTTAATTTCGGCTTTTCCTTCTATTTAACTCAGTATCTCATTTAATAAAACTGTGTGTAACATCATGTGTTTTATTTCGCCACGTTAATAGGAAACTAATTTTTCTGTATTAAATATTTACCACACAAAAGGAGATGAGTTGTGCGAAAGTGTAGCCTACCACTGTCGCACTATAATATGGCAAATCATACAGCTCGTCACACAATACACATATAGAGAATCGGTTAGTAGCTTTCTGTTCTAAAAACACTGCAGAATGTCACGCTGAGGTTTAAATTAAGTTATGTGCAAACATTACAGTTACCAAAACACATTTGTGACCTAGCGGTACACTATGAAATATAGTCAATTTAAAAAAAAAAATTAAAAGTGTTATATGGCTCCATAAATGTAAAATAAAGAGGATATGACATAGTTTACAAATCGACTGAATCAGTAAATTAAATTTTGTGGCAAAAAATGCGGTACTTTCCCAGTTGAAACAATTGCATAAAGGCTTAAGGACATATTATTTTCAATGAAATCTTAGTTTTACGTTTGTTAAAATTTTTAAAAGTATTTTTGGAATTAATTATGCCTTACCATAAATGTTAACAACACATTGAAGCAAAACAAAATTAGAATATTTACTATCTCCCCATTTAATGCACGGGGAGCGGAAATGGTGTACAGTGGTTCAGTCTTTAGCTTTTTATTATGTGAATTTAGGAAGTGACCCGTTTACGGAAATTGCATAGTAAAGTATAGCGCATGCTTCTGAATTTTTTTAGGCGTCTGGTTGGATTTTTTCTTTTATGCTGTCTGAAAAATAAATCGAAGGGCATCAGTTATTTTAACTTAAGGGCGCAGTCTACCACAATTTTCATCGCCGTTTTATAATTTTTTATTTGTACTAGATATTATTTTTATTATTGTAGACACAAAATGTGACTAAATTTGACTCTTATTAAATTTTTGTATCTCTCATAGTTTTCGCATTATGGCTTGTTACAGTCCTATTTTGCTTGTTTCCGTTTTAACGACTACACTAAAACCAACTGATATACCAAACTAAAAAAAATCGCAGTGGATAAATACATTGCAGTCTACAATGTCATGCTCATAAAAATAAATAATAAAAGTTATTTCTATTTTTTAAAAAATGCTGAAACTGAAAATAAAAATTTAAAAAACTCAATATTTTTTTCAATAGAAATAATTTTTATTCTTCATTTTCATGAACATGACATTGTAGCTTACAATGTCTTTATCCCCTGTGATTTTTTTTTTTAGTTTGGTAAATCAGTTGGTTTTAGTGTAGTCGTTAAAACGGAAACATGCAAGATATGAGTTTAACAAGCCATTACGCGAAAACTATGAGTGATAAAAAAATTTCATGAGTCAAATGTTGTCAAATTTTGTGTCTAAAATAATAAAAAAATATCTGGTACAAATAAAAAATAAAATAATGGTGATGACAACTGTGGTAGACTGCGCCCTTAATATGGCATGAGCAAAATACATAAAACTTAAGTCGCTGAATTTATTACTAAATGCGCACACGGTGTAAGATGAAATTATGTTTAGTGGTAGTTTTAGATATGACATGTGATAAACTATTCTTCTAGTTCCACCACTATGTAACTGTCAACACAGCGTCAGCAAAATACATATATGTTTTGTATCTTTACTTCAAAATATGTGTGTACCGAATTTGTTCCTTACTTTTGCAGTGATTTCGAAAACATTATTTTTATGGCTACCTAATGCTCATATCAAAATTTTGCTCAACAGTTTTAGACTTATATGTCATAATTTGTTGCTGTTTTTTAGATTTTGTCACCCAAAGTATCAAGTTTTTTTTTTGTCGTGAAAACAAGCCATCGTGTGACTGCACATTATCTCAAATTCTTTCAAAGCTTTTGGTTAAAAATATTTCAGTTATTGGCACCAGTGCGAAAAAAAATCAAAGTAACAAGACCTTACGAATATTCTGATAAATGGTTATTCAGACATCTCGTGTAAACTAAAAATGTTAAATTTTAACCTTATAGATAACATGAAAACATCATACAGCTAAACATGATATTGAAATCAATTCACTAAGTACTATATTACTACTGAGTTTAATGAAATTCTGAAGAATATTTACTTAGATATATTCTGTAATCATAATATGGTTAAATGGTCAACATTTAGAAAATACGAAAATAGCATTAACAAAAACGAAAAGCCATCTCACCTTGTTAAGTACTATTTAATGTGTATCGAGCATGAAGTAGGGACGTCGATAGAGCTCGTACCCGACGGCCTATTATCGTGATTTTTACTCTTGTAGGACACACATAAAAATTCATATTAGCCAATCTAAAAATATTTCGAAATTCAACATTTAAGGTGGTGAAATGACCTTAAAAGTGTGTCCGATTACTATCGATATCTATTGAACCCTTCAGGATAGAGAGTTCGCATTCACTTCAAAATGTTGCTTATGTAAATACCCAAAAATAAGTATTAGTATTTTTTTGACATTCGACCCCCAAACAGTAAAAAGGGGCAAAATGTGTTTCTTATTAATCGTCTATATGAATGAAACACAATTAACTATCGTCATGATGTTTGCTTTAATTGGTTACGTATAAAAATTTATATGATAGGACTCCAAGACGTTTCGAAATTAATTAAATAATTGGGTGAAGACACGTGAAATGTGTTTTAGATTATTCCTCCATATGTATCGAACCAATACTGACATAGGAGTGCACTTTGTTTTTGAATTGATGCTCTTGAAAATATCCCAAATAGGCTACCTTTGGAATATATTTTCTGAATTCGGCCCCAATGAGGTATAAAAAGGGGTAACACATGTTTTCGATTCACAATCGATATACCTTGATCCCATTGATTTTTTTATAGCGACGTGACATTTGTTTAAGACTGAAGCTTACTCAAACACCTTAAACGTAAATTCAGGAATTTAGGAATTCCCCACCTTAGGTGGTGAAAAGGGGTGGAAACCAGTTAAGGTCTCGCTCTCTAGTTTAGCAGTGGTTTCGAAAGTATTTTTTGTAACGCAAATTAATCCATACATCAAAAATTCCTTTGGCAGTTTTAACACTTATATAGCAACGTTTGTATATGAACTGTTCTGTTGCTTTACACCAAACAGATTTTTAGATTTTACCCCTGAAATAGTACACATTTTGTTGTGAAAATATGCCAAAATGAAGCTAAAAATATTTTTGTTCGCAAATGGTACGTTATTTTAAAAAACAGTCCTGCAAAATTGTGTATCGTATGACTGCACACTGTCTCAAAGTTTTTCAAAGCATTTGGTTAGAAAATATTTGAGTTATTTGCAATTGTTTGAAATAAACGAGAGATCATGGACTTCAGTATTTTAAAATGTAATTAACAGGTTTTTCGGAAATCAGTTTCATATGAGGTAAAGGACCTGGAATGTGTTTTATATAAATCATCGGTATCTATCGAAACAATCGAGATATTCAATTTATTTTTAATTTGGGATTTTGAATACATAAATGGCCGTAAAATGTTTAAAGATTTTTCAAAATTCGAACTCCAGTACTGTACAGGAGTGACATGTTAATTTTATTGAATATCTAATTTTTCTTTGACTGAATGGGCTGTCGTCGTAATTTTCACTTCACTTGGATTCTTCAACAAATATTTACGGTGGGAAATTAAGATTTTTCGAAATTCCCCACCTAAAGATGTTAAAAAGGCATACAATTAGTTTTCAATCATCCCACGATTCTTAATTAACCAGTAGAGATATTGAGGTGGTATGACGCTTACATAGGTACCTAAAAAAGTAATAACGTTTTTGTATGTTATTAGATAACTTAATTAAATATAAAATTTTGTTTGTGATCATTCAAGGCAGACGATCCGAAATGCAAGTACAACCAGCGAGAAATGAATTGTATAAGAGTTTCATTCTATAGCTCTATCGAGACGCGGTCTTGTACAACCTCTATTAGCCCAGGAAATTAATATTTTATTTTTAATATTAGTTGTCATGAATAATTTCGTCCTTATGTGGCGCAGTTGCTTGTACCTCAGATCTATTGTTCGGGTGGTTCTGGGCTGAAATTCCTTTAAAGGCTGTGCAAACGTGCAAGTCTGACACAAAAAAAATCTGCAAGGCAGGTGATATTAGTGTAATTTGGTTGAAGTTGTTCAAAAGTGATGAAAATGGGTTATACAGTCCACTACATCTACTGAAGTTCTTCGACAGTATCAACCCACATATACCATCTCACTAACCTCAAGGTTGGGGCACCAAATAACTTTAAATTTAAGCGAAACATTATCCCGCGAAAATTCCTTATCGCCACTTAACTTCAAGTGAAGTTTATGAAAAAAAAATTTATGAGGGCACCATCACCAACGGTTTTGCTCGACGGAAATGAGTCCTAATACCACGTAAACTGCGGATTTCATTCTATTAACCTTTTATATTTAACTGTATGTAATTACCCCCACAACGTCAACTATGCTGCGACTATAAATAGGGGCCAGGCGAAGTCGCTGTTAGTGGCAGGAACAAACTTAAGACATATTTTCGCGTGGACAACTATAACTACTTACCCCGCTGCAGAGTTAGCTTAATTAGCAGATTTGTCATTCTAACTCTTGGTTATTGAACTACCTATCTGGTGAACAAAAATGTATTTGCTCTGAGTAAAACACAAATGAGCAAAGCTGCGGGCGTATTGCTAGTATGATGAAAACGTAAACAAAAATGTCAAGTCAACTAACTAAGCTACAGTACATAAAATGCATCTAGATTATAAAAATAGGAACAAAACTTTATCAGTAATTTTACCGTTAGTAAATTACCACATTTATGCCGACATAAATATGTGTACTAAATTTTATAAAATTCAGAATAATATTTTTTGATATATGACACATTGTTTTAAATATATAAAAAAAAAATATTGTATACACTAAAAAATATGACCACATTACAAGCAACACACAAAAGTGGAGCAAGTTTTGTGTGTAGAATATGTGTACCAAGTTTGATGAAATTCTGAAAAATATTTAATAAAATCTGTAATGCTATGATGAAAATATAAAAATGGCCAATATTCTGAAAACATGAAGATAATTTGATCGACCTACACAAATGTAACGTCAGTTTTTTATGCAGTTTAGGAATACCAAGTTTGAGGAATTTAAAAACAAATATTCTCTCAAATGTATAATATTATGCTAATATATTTCCTCAAATATCTGATACTGTATTAAAATATATGAATAGCCGCCATTTAGATAACATGAACACGGCTTGATTGAACAACATATAAGCGAACTCAGCTTGATGTATGGTGTCAAATGTGCACATAGGTTAATGAAATTCGAAGAAAAATTTTCTTAG
This sequence comes from Medauroidea extradentata, assembly GCA_003012365.1. Lineage (NCBI taxonomy): Eukaryota > Metazoa > Arthropoda > Insecta > Phasmatodea > Phasmatidae > Medauroidea > Medauroidea extradentata. The sequence goes on from PNEQ01072095.1 coordinate 8,106, forward strand.
ATATATCATCATATAATAAAATTTAAAAATGGACGCTATTTCAAAACTTTGTATTCTGCATGAACGAAATAAATAAAATCAATTCACCTTACTGGGTTATTTAAGCGTACCGAACGAATTTGACGCAATTGTAGAATACCGTACCTTTGATACCTAGCTTGATCGAAAGATGTTACAATGACCGCAGTTTAAAAAAATATAAACAGGGCATTATTAAAATGCATAAAAGTCAAGTTAAGTTACTAGTACTAAATGTGTAAAATTTTTGATTAATTTCAGTGCACTGGTTCAACATTTTAGGGCAACACATACGCACGCAGAGACAAATTGACAGATGATGACCTCATGAGCCTGATTTTCCTTCGGAAATTTTGCTAAAAAATTAAACATCATTAATATATTTTACTTGTATTCGTTTTGAAACTTATCGTTTACATTAAAATGCTACGAACTTTTCAACTCTACTGCAAATTTGTAATTCCACAAAAACAATTTCAGGGGACAAGAGGTACGGTTTTGCGAACAGCAAAAAAATAATGGAATTTTTATATTCAAAACACCAGTAAGCAATAAAGAAAATTAATGAAACTATATTGAGGGATTTATGTGTACTTACAAGTAAAATTTTCTGATGTCATCCAAAGTAAAAGTAGCCAAACGCGAAACGTTGACAGAATAGAAATAATTGCCCATGTCCAGATACGATTCTTCAGGGTGTAGCTATGACGTCAAGAAACACTTGAGCAGTGCAATGAACATAAATCTCCTAGTAAAAAAACGTGAGACTACCATGTACAAGTTTTATTTGTCAGTTTTTGTGACAACCTGAATAATAAAACCCTCTTTTTGACATGGCCCTAGGCATTGCCTCTTCATTCACTGTTCCCACGAATCTACTCTCCCGCAGGCAATGTTAGGAATCAGAAGTCAGTTCACAAGAGGACCAAGAAACTCGATTCCCAAATTCAGCCTTGCTACATAGTCGCCAGCGGGCGAATAAAAAAATCGGCGCTCATGACGCGCGGAGGGAGCGTAGAGATAATTATTTTTCCAGCGCTAAAATACGAACAATAAATGCCCTGGCAAGCCCGATCTTCCCGCACGACTGCGCAAAAGAACGTACGCTGGCGGATCACAGGAGGTGACTCGCTAACTGGCTATCGCCCGAGGTGACTGTCGATACATTGGCCAACCACGGCCTCGTTCGGAACCGTACGCACGTGTATGTGCGTGTGCGTGGCTGGAGGCGAACTTCAGTGGTAAACACTACCATGCCTGACTTCGTACTGATGCATGTATATGACAGGCCAGGCTCTAAGGGATGGTTCACAATTGAAAATAAAACAGCGTTTGCCGAAATTTATTGGTTAGTACTTAGATTACAGAGAAATTTTAGAACAGTATTTTACGACCAGTAGAGGATAAGGGTTACAAAAATTGAAACACACATAAAACTCACTTCGTCCTCGTTGTTGTTTGATGTGTGTGATCTTTCCTTCGCCAGTTGCTCAAAGCATTACTGTTCAAGTGCGTATTAGTTATTAATTTTCCTATCATATTCTGGATCCATAATTAATAATGATATGCATAGCTTTATCGTAAATATTGACAGTTCTTTTCAAAAGATTCGTTATAACTTCGCATTTAAAGCTCTCTCCGCTTCTTCTACGGATAAACTAAGAGTATTAACCTGTTCTTCTGAGCCTAGCACTAGTGTTCACCTTCCGTTATCTGTTTTTACTAAAAACGTCTGTCCTTCCGCGGCCCAGTAATTTCAGTATAATAATTAGGCTTGCATAGGAGCATAATATTAAGGTCACATATTTTCGTTCTCAGTTACTGAAAGAATGCTTCAGTAAGTAAGGGAACAGTTTTCAGTAATGTACAGTGATTTCAGTAAATTTTGGAAAACGCTGTTTACAGTAAAGGTGGATTTACAACGTTCTGTCGCATCCGTCCGTCTGCAAACCTTATGATTCAGATGAGACCGTCACCCATCTGTTGTTATTCTTTTAATATATTATAAGTGACTCCAATATTTGTTATTCCTACTGCGACTTTATTCCTTCTCTGGCACAAAGAAGCCAGAGGGTTTATAAAATTATTTTGTTTCTTCAATTTTGGTATTGATTCGTTGTATGTTGGTATTGACAGAGACAAATACAAGCATAGGTTTGCGCAGTTTTATTTCGAATGTTCAATTCTGTCGAGAATTAATTTATTGAGATGTGACAAAATGAATATGGGGTTTATAGTTGCACTTCTAGATAGTCCTGCATTAGCTGTCAGATCACTATCGCAGCGGCATCGGAGCGCCTGTCAATCCTTCGCAGCAGCGACGATCCTGGGAAATATCAGCACACCGCCCCGCGAAGCTAAATAGTGTACATATTATGGGGATTACAGTTTGCACAGCTCGTACATACGGCGGACCTGCAGTTCGTAACACTAGCTACTTCAAAATTCTTCGAGTAGTATTTCCGGTCAAATACAATTTTGAAAGTTTCATTGTCGATTCGTATTTCGTACGGACAAAGAATTTTTCCTCGAAGATGAACATTATGTCAGAAAAACATTGAATAGTTATTTTTAACATACTGTTAATTGAACCGTGCTTTCGGCGTAAAACATTGCGAGCAATTATTGTCGATTTGAGGGAAAAAACAAAAAAAAAAAACAACAACATTTCTAGCTGTTGTCAATAAACATATAGCATACAAAAACATCCGGTATAGAATACAGTCGTGTCAAGAAAGACGACAAAAAGAACAATACAATAAAAAATAGGTGTACCAAATTAGCAACAAAATGGATGAGGACACGCAGACGAAATGTACTACTCGACCACGATAACTATAAGGGAGGTAAGCGAACTACTATTGTGTTGTCCTTGACGACTGCGTGCAACTGGCGTGGCGCAACAGCACCGGGCATAATACTGTGGGAAAGGGACTGGCTCGGTTTTCGCCCCGCTACGTCTCCACTGACCGTGTGCTATGAACTCATGTCGGGCGCAGTACATTTCCCCTCCCTGCGACGTGTCTACCTACTACTAGCTCCACGCTTCTTCCCCTCACAGGAGGACTAGTAGTCGTGGTCGACTAGTTGCAGGCTTCTGTTGACAATTGTTGTGGGGGGGTTTCTACGCTACTGGGCAACATTCTCTTAAAACGGCGTAGGACAACGTCCACAAAACCCGTTTAGTTTGTATTACTAACCCATTGCCGGAATATTTGAAAGATCAAATCAAACACGCTGTGTCAGTGTTCATAGCGGATGAAATCCTGCCTCGAGTGACTTTATACCAGCATAGCAACCTAAACAACTATATACACCGAGCAATGTACATAGTGAATTTTAAATCTCTTGGCTAACCGGATATTTTGGCTTCCTATAATTCATTAACGTTTTAGAACTGGCGTAAGACAATATGTGTAGTTACTGTTCGTAATAAACATTCAGTATCACATTTCTATGCCGTAACCTCATATGTCGGCGAAGTACTTGCAATTGGTTTTAATATGTGGATACTGACTAAAGAATGCATACAAGGCTAGGCAGTAATCATATTCTGGTACCTTTTTTATTGAAAACATGGAAGTACGCATGAAGTTCTCTATAAGGGCTGTAAACGTAGACGTATTATATAACGTACGGTACTTATAGTGTAACAATCATGCCAAGTACGCCAAATAAGGTTAGGGTAAGATAAGAGGGTACTACTATTCTACAGCGACGTACTTGGGGAGAATTGCTCTGTACGAGTATATGTGCTAATAGAGGATTCGGCCATGGCCATTCTGAAGAAACGAGCCTAGCGTTTGTCTAGAGCACGGTCGTAGAAGAACAGGTCTGGACACTCACTCGCCTGGAAACTTTACCCCCTTGTTGTTTGGCTGTAGTTCACCAAGTTACTGAGAATATTGTGTTTTATTGGCGCTGATGTTAGGGCGGTCGGACTAAACTCAGCCCACTTCCTTTCCGTTAAGATAAACAATTTATCAAAACGTATTTTTTATCATTTTATGAAATACTTTCTTCACTCACAAATTTAAGAAAAGGCTCCAGCAATCTTTATTTACTTTATAAATTTAACAATGGAAAAAAAGTTGACGGCGTTTCGAGTCCGACCGCCCGGAAGACAGCGCCAAAAATTACGACATTCCCGGTAACTTGATGAACTACAGCCAAACAACAAGGGGGTCAAGCAATATACATTGGTAGATACGCGAGTGTCCAGACCTGTTCTTCTACGACCGTGGTCTAGAGGAATTTCGGGAGAAGAAGTACAACAGAAACAAGGACGACCGGAGCCGGAAATTGTACCAGGATCCTCCCGGAAACGAGTCCAACATGTCGCAGTTGTGTTCCCTTGCTCGGCCAGAAAAATGAGGTCACATTTGGAACAAAACTGTATGCAGTTATTATTACTTTCTAAATAATGATTTCATATGTATCACTAACGATGATGTTATAAGAAATAGTTACAGATATTTTAGCTTCTCACCTGTTTGGTACCCTGAATTGAAGGGGCTGTTTTGTCTATAGTGCTTGAGAAACCACATCGTTAAAAAAAGTTTACGTACAATTTTCATTAATACAAGCTTTGATATTTTTATACACCTCATCTTTCTGAGTTTTAAAGTAGAGTTGGTACATAATTTACAGTAAAATATGTTGGTGGATGAAACGTGCTGACATTATTCATGAGGCGATTCTTCTTGCAGAGGGAGGAAAATAATACTAATCTTTTTATGGAAACACAGTAACAAATGCGATGTGAGACTTTTACGATTAAACACTATTCTTAAGTGTTAACGCTTTAGCGAAATAAACTCCGCGACGTACGATCGATGATTACTTGAGTAGTTTACGTGTCACATGCTAGAAACATTTGCCAGGAAAGAATGAAGCCCTGTTATCGACCCCTACGCATCCGGTCGTGTGGTGAGGAGTAAATGCATTTACTCAGACGATAGATTTCCCAAGTTTCTCGTAGAGTTCGGCATAAATCGATCTCTGGAGTACAACAACGCGAGAAGTTATGTGATAGCACAGGGGTGTACGTAATTCCGTCTAAGCTTAGTCCGGAATACTGAGAAACACAGCAGGTAGAGAATTTCCTGCAATTGTTAAATCAACTTAGCCGCACGTGTTAGTAAGAACACACTATTTTATTACAACGAATAGCATAGATAAAAATTGTCAATTAATTATTTATTCATGTGAACCTACACAAATCTGAATTAAATATGAAATTGTGTCACCGGGACAAAATATACCGTAACATTTCTCAAATAACTTGTATTGTTGATGCAACCAATTATGTTGCAGTTATGCATGATAACCAACTATTTGTTTAGTCAACGTATTCTTAGTATTGAATCAGAGGATATCTTCATTGTATTTGTTATAAGATGTAAATTTAATTTCTGCGAATTCATTATTTCCTACGATAGCAGTACATATGTTTTGTTAGTGATTATATATATATATATATGTGTGTGTGTATATATATATATGTGTATATATATGTGTATATATATATATATATATATATATATATATATATATATATATATATATATACAGCGTGTTACTAAAAGTCTTTTACAAATTTCGTGAGATAATACATCGTAGAAAAAATTAGGTTACATTATATAATACAAATTTTCGGTTGGCATACATTTAAAGTGTCAAATTCGCGTTTGAAAATTAACTATACAGCTGAATTTTGTAAATATATCTGTAAAGTATTGCAGTGAATGAATTTTTGGGTGGGGTTGATTAGTAACAATACCTGCAATCTGTGCACGTAAGGTGTTGAATGCATGCCAACTTTACTATAGTATGTGTTTGTCACGCTGTTTTTCTCCATAGAATTAATTATCATTGAAATTTAATGATATTAAATGCCATGGTTTGTTGCACAAATCCGTAATGAACAAAAACGGAATCCTTGTCGCAACACCCTAAAGTCTACCGTTTTCGAAAATATAGAAAATGTGAGTACTGACAAGTAGACAACGCCCGATAAATATGAGATGTGAATACATGTTCTTGTAGTTAGTGATGAATGAATAGATTAAACGTATGTACACATTCAAATTGTTATTCAGTAGTCGTAGGTTTGTGTGTGTTAATAACATGTAATGAAGAATTATGCTTCGTGTTTAAAAGACATGTGCCAGTAATTGTAACGGTGAAGCTAGTAGGCTGTACCACGGCAGGATTCGTGACATTGATTTCATGAACTGCACCGAATCGTGTACTATTAATAACCACAAATACTGTATGGAAACAAAATACCTTATTATGTGATATTAAACCGACGTTTATTGCTAACGATACCAGGGGTGTTGCATCAATAACATTGGTTAATGTTATGCCCTTCTTGAAAAACCTGCGTAGCGCTTTGTGGTACTACACATTGTTAAAATCAGCACAAGTCCTGTGTACTTATATTGAAACGAAAACTGGCATGTTGTAGTTTGCATGACAAAGGCACGTGTGAACGACAGTCAGTGCTGTGCTGGCCCAAGTTAACATTACATTCGTGCGTAAATTGTCTGCTGCCTTACCGTTAGGCAACGAGTGATGTTTTTGAGGCGAACTTGTTGCTGTCTTATTCCCATACTAAACGATTGCCTTGCAGTGCGCATGCGGTCACGCTCTGACAACATATGGGCGGAACTAGATCCACACATCAGTAGCACAGTGAGAATATGTAGATACACACTAGAGGAACTGATCGACATGGTCTTGATTTATGGTGAAGCAAATTGCAGTAGAAGATTAGCTGCACGGGTGTATCGCGCAAGATATCCAAACAGACGACGCACCTATCGCGTAAAATGTCTGCAAGAATCGTCCATCACCTACGAGATACGGGAAGTCTGTGGCGTGCAGGCGACGAAGCGTACATCACACTTTGAAGACAGTTTTCTGAACAGAGTCGACGATGAACCATAAACCAGCACCCGTGCCATCGCATGAAAATTGGATGCATTTCACGTGACGGGGTGGAATGTTTTGCAAGAGCAGCAGCTTCGACCCTATCACCCACGTCGGCAGCTGGCATTACAGACACGTGACTTACAATCCAAATATGAGTTCTGTACTTTGTTTCTACAGAAGTCAGCAACTGAGACCGACTTTTCGAGGTGTGTTCTGTTTACAGACGAATCCTGTTTAACGCGTCATAGTTGTTACAACAGCCACAACAACCATGTAAGGACGGATGAAAACCCACATGCGACGGTCGTGACATTTCACCATGAGAGGTTTTCCATCAACATGTGGGCTGGTATAGGCCACGATCACTTAGTACTTACACGTTACTAGCAAGTGTTTGATGGCGTATTTATATTTGCGCTTCTTACAATACACACTTCCCGAGATGCTTCTTGCGGTACGTAATCACATGTCGTTACAGCACGATGGGACACCATCTAGCAATCTTCGTGCTCTACATGAGTACTTCAACCAAGTATTTCCATAGAAGTGGAGTGGAGGCCCTGTCGTGTGGCCTGCGTGCTCCTTCGATTTGTCGCCCCTGGAATTCTTACCTGATGTGTCACGTGGAGTGTCTAGTCTACGAGAATCCAGTAGACACGGTGCAAAAACTCGTTGCACGCATTGTAGCAGCCGGAGAAGTGACCCGAAAGGACGCCAACACTCTCCAGCGTGTGCAGTTGTCCTAACAGCAGTGTTGCAATGACTATTAATGAAGATGGCCAGACTTTTGAACCTATGTTGTGATAGTATTGTACACACATTGATAGTTGCGCACTCTACGTACAGTGTGTGTTTACAATTAATCACTAACTATCATAACATTTATTTAAATTTCCTATGTAGCTCGCGTTGCCTACCTGTCAGTAGTCAGATTTTCTGTTTTCAATTTTCTCGAAAACGGTTGGCTTGCAGGTGTTACTACAAGGCTTCTTTTTTAGTTCATTTGGGATTTACGCAAATAACCATCGTATTTAATGCCAATAAAATTAAATGGCAACCAATTCAATGGCGAAAATTGGCAGGACCAACGTCATATTGTATTTTACACCTTATTTGCACAGACTACAGTTATTGTTACTAATCAAACCCATCCGGAAATGGATTATTTAATTTACATTACTTTTAGGATCTATTAACAAAATTCAATTTTCAAACGCGAATTTGACTATTAAAAAACGTGTGCCACCGAAAAATTTGTGTTATATAACTTTACCTAATTTTTCATCAGAAACCGTTTAACAAAGTTTGTAATATACTTTCATTAACACGCTGTGTGTACTTATACATACATAGACACACACTTGCACACACACACACACACACACACATATATATATGCACAACGATTCTCCCAGGTTAAAAAAAATTATGGCCGAAGCCGTCTAGCATACTACATTCAGAAAGAAAGTGTTACCAATGCTGCAAAGCACAAAAGAAAAACTACTCTGCTTGGGTATCACATCTTACGTAGACGTAGACAATAATCACACATTTTCAGAAAAATTTAATCAACACTTGTATAGCTTTCAAATTACACACAGAAGACTATTTCACTAAAAAAAAAAAAAAAAATGTGCACACATGTGCTGGAATTCCACAAATTTAGTAAAATTTCACACAAAATGGCAACCCTGCAGAGATGAAGGATGATTGACCTTGGGGCGGTGACGTCTTGAGACACCACCCCCGAGGAAGACCAAGAAGGAGTGGGGCAAGTCCATCTTAGTATTAAGGGGAGGAGGGTAGTCGGGATAGCAGCGCGTGTGTTCCAGAGATATCTCGGCGCGGGCTGTATTTTCCGGCTGGCAGGGTTCGCCTACTTCTTGCGGAGGATGGGGTGGTATCGACTAGTGGGGCTCTCATCCCTCTGGTGTACTGCCCCCGGGACACGAGGCGAGTATTGGTTTGCAGGGGGATGGAGTGTGGGAGGTCGCGTGCCCGGAATATCCTGTCCTGGTAGGAAACAATGTGCGCGCTAACTCCCGGAAGAATGGAGAGAGACAGACACAGATAGAGAAGGAGAGGGAACAACGAATTTTGCGCCGTTACTTGATACAGAACTACTTCACTTAAACATGTTCAGCTTTATGGAGCGGCTGCGGGAATTCCGAACGAGTTCGGATCACATTCTCTTCTTGTTCTAAGTAAACAATATTTATAATATAGTTTCGAACGACATAGCTTCCTTGCTTCCTCCTATTGGCTACTTTGAGTAACGTGATGTATAAAAAATATGGCTAGTGGAGGATTTAAGGCGTCTGTGTGGTTGGGAGGTTGGAGGGGCAACCGTTCCCTCTAAGAACGTGGAGTAGTTTTTTAAGCATATTTCATGGTTAAAATACGTACAGGAAAATCACAACATATATACTAACAAGTATTTGTAAATAATTTACCCATGCACAGTTATGGACACACACACACACTCATATAATACAAATGTTTCATATGAACACAGTTATATATTTTGTGTAAAAGATTTGTCTGGTAATTATGTATGAGAATATTGATTTACAGACATCGACTGTAAAACAGCGATCTTGTATTAAGGTACCTTCTGAAAAGAAATACGGCATAACTCAATATTGTTAAAACATTTTTTTTTCCTTTCTCTTATGCTTCGTTTTATGTAAGCGAGGGTCGTTCTTGAACGAGAAGCGTTGTGCGCTCTGATGGATGGAAAATACATGTCCTGCCTTTTCTCTTGTGCGATGTCCTTTTCGACCCTTTCTTAGCAGCAGGGCAAGTGGGTCAGGTCGAAGAGAGTCTGGTCAGGGCACGTTATTGGTGTTCAAGTGGGGAAAAATTACAGTTTTGTGTTTGCATGAAATAGTGTCAGCTTTATAGACGTTACTTAGGAGTACATTTTCCTCTTACTAAAAAAAAAAAAAAAAAAAAAAAAAAAAGGATAGTCAGTTTTCCCAAAACGGCATTTCAAAGTTAAAGTTTGCAAATTGTTTCTTCATACAAAACTTGCAAACCACTAAACATTATGAAATGAAATATTTCATATTATAAGTACGTGTCCTGAGATACTGCTTGAAGTACGTAAAAAACCCTTACAAAAATTTTTTGTATTAAAAAAAATTTCAAAAATTTGCAAAATTTTTGTTATAATTATATATTTTTTAAATTCAAAAGTATGTTATAATGAGGTTATGTGTGCTTCATGCCATAGACTGGGAAATGTAGTTTTGATGTAATTTTTCTCTTAATTTCATTGTTTGCATTGGTTTTCAGGTTTTACATGAAGTAAAGATATTAAAATTTTGAATTTAAAGTGCCATTATGGGAAAACTGGCTGTGTTTTTTTTTTTTTTTTTTTCGTAGGAGAAAAATATTCTCTCCAGTAATGTCTTGAAAATAAACCTACTTCAAACAAATATTAGATTACAATTTTTTCCCTTGTGAACGACCTTAACCTTATCGTAAATAACAGCAAATTGCAAGGGCGTACGATTTACATCATGTCTTCACACACTCTCCGACTGTTAGTGTGCAGTGAATAAATAATGGTTTCCAGTTATAAAGTGTTTTTACGTTAGGCTTTTGATTGGTTGAAGAAATTTTGGACCGCCCTTAACATCTAGGTCTTTAGCGCTGTGTGAGGGGTGACATGGTGTATAAAGCAGCACTGGAATGGTGGGACGGGGAAAACGGGAGACCATCGAAAAAAAACTACCGACCAGCGGCATCGTCCGTCACGATTCCCACATGCGGAAATTTGGGAACCGACCCGAACGAGAATAGAACAAGGATCGCATTGGTGGGAGGCAAGTGCTCTAGCCACTGTTAAGGTTTGACACATAAATGAATTGATATTACTCGGCTTAGGTGGGTAACCTCGCAGGCATATTATGCTTTATAGCCTACGCGGATGTAACATGACGACAGCTCGTGAGGACGGGAATTATTGATTTTTCCAGATGTATCATGAGATACGGGCCGTAGTCCAATATACAAAACAATGCAAGAACTAAATCTTAATGTATGGAATTTACAGTAAAGTTTCTAGTTATATTCTACATAAATAATAAACTATAATGCAAAATGCCCAGATTACTGGAAATAAACAGACAACAATGAAATTTGCTTCACTGAAATCACTAGTTAGAAAGTAATATCTGACGATTTACAGTTATTTACACAACTTCATAGTCTTGAGATACTTATAACGTATAAGTTATCACTTTATTAGATGCTTTCAGTTATCCTGTGTGTTTTGTGATAACTAATTCACTACATGAGTACATTAGATGTTTCTCTTTTAGTTTTCAATTGCGTCAGTCAATACTTAAATTTCCTGTGTTGGACCCAATTTAGCTTAAAATAAAATATTTAGTGCTTATATTCGAAAATGAAATTTGAGCCAGTGAAAAGTACAATAATTACGTCAAATATCGCCGATTGTCCAAGTAACATGTCTGGTAATCCGCTTGGGTCAATTAAATATGACCAGAAACCATTATATTTGTTAGTTTTAGAAAAATTAAATTTAAGTAAAACATTTGTAATTCAAAAATGTGTAATGAAATACTCAGGATTTCTATCTTGATAAGGTGAATCTTAAAAGGGAAATACGTATCATTTAAGGCGTGAGAGTTTTAAAGAAGTTGTTCGGCGTGAATGTGGCAACTGTATTTGTCCGGTATGGTGAGTAAAAGCTGTTCGGACAACTTCGTTTGGATAAGTTGACTTGGTCAATCCAGTGATAAAAGAATTATATCATGCATGCTGTAAAAAAAAGTAATGAACTCTTCTTCACTTTCACTGACTTGTGAAGATTAATGGGAATGAACAATTTTTTTTTATAAAAAAAAGGGTACGTCATCCCTTAGGAGGGGTGGTACTAAGTGATCAAAGTCAACAGAACACGAGAAATACTCTACGAGGGAAGGGAACCAAAATAGTGAGTCCGCCCAAACCGTGTATTTCAGCCAGCGAAGGTTGTACACGTCTTAGAACAATGAACAGATATTCTAGAGCGAGGGAGAAAAACAAAAGGAGTCCAGGAGTTGCCCCGAACTTCAAGTTCACGTCATTTCACAGACGAAGAAACTCCTCTCTATTCGTCTATACTACCGCCGAGTCATTCCTGCCGCTCTGGTTTCTTTGAGACCCCCCCCCTCCTTCCAACAAGTTTGCATTTCATCGCCCCCCGCCCATTTCATAGCAGCTGCTGACGTTCCAACTTGTTGTAGAGAGAGGAGGGGCAATAGAGACCTGCCGAATTTGTTGTACCCTAAAGAAATAATAGAAGCTTACGGGGAATTGACGTTCCATCTACCGGAATAAATCCACTTTGCCGACGATATCTTTGATATAGTAACTGTGGGGGGGGGGGGAGCCGTCCGCGCATGCGTGGTCGCTTCTATCGACTCTTGTGTATATTCAAGTGTCGTCTCCTTTGATCGCGTACGAGAAGAAGCAGCAAGGTCGTCCTGAGAGTTCAGTTCGTATGTACTCATCGCCTTTAAGATAAGTCCTCGAGACCAAATTATTTTTGCTGGGGGGGAATAAAAACTGTATGTTATACATGCGAGACAGGTACAAACATCAGAACGATTACCGTTTTATTCACGAGGCTCTAAATTGGCGCCGAGTGATTTCGTTGTTTGTAGTATTTTTTTTTTTTAAATAAGACTCTCTAACAAGTGAACGTGTAATGTTTTTGTAGAAAATCGGTTTCAATACGAAACGAATCTCCATGAGTTTCGGCGTTGAGAATCAGATTGATATACTCCAAAGAATTATTTGGACATACACCAGTGAGTTACAAGAAGATGAATGAACACAAATGAGCATCCAGTCACTAAATTTAGAAAACTCTTCTTGTAACTAAGTGACTGAATTCCTTGTTGAATTGTTTATGTTTGGTTTTGTTTTCCAGTTGCAAAACACGTCCGTATTGCTTGTTTACTTGTCTGTCTGTGTGTATCATCTAGTTTACTGTGACACACCATTTGCTGTAATGGCGCATGTTAAATATTTATTTAGTTTGTATCGTGTCCCGACTGTAAGAATCGTTAAAAAATATAATAAGATTGATAATTTTTCAGATGTAGCGATTATAACTTGCCATTTTAACATTGATATTTTATCAGAAATGTTTGCATTGACCTCTAATTTTGATGCTGACCTCCTAGATTCAAGAGATTTTTAGACATATTTTGATAATAATAAAAAAATTTCATCATATATTAAAATTTAATGACAAGTATATTTATAGATTAGCACATATTTTAAAAAATTAACTCTGAAAAAAAAATTCGAAACAAAGAATATTTAAATTTGCATAACTTATTCACGCAATTCAATTCGTCCCGCTATCAAGTTTGCTACTTCTTTCTGCCATTTCATGTCTCTACACTCTTAGTTTCAACGGTCGTTTGATGACAGCATTTGAGACTTTAATTTTAAATTTCAATATTGTTTTTATTATGTAGCATACTATTGTTCACCGAGACGGGAGGAGCCAAACTGTATTTAAAATTTTATTTTAATAATGGAGAATAAACCTTATGTGTTAGATTAGTTTTACAAATGACTTTGTTTTGATATATTGAAAATTTTCCCCACTGCTGGTTATTAACAGAACACGTGTTCAGAATTTACCATCATATGCTACATAGTCCACCGATTAACCGAATTTGCTTCAATTACACGTTGCTATGAAGTGCTGGCATCACAAAATCACATTTTCGTGGTTTTAAAATTTGAAATCATACGTTCTCATCCTCGTATTTTTTTAAGGTCAATATAATTTATTTATTTACGTATTCATTTTTAATTGTATTTCAATTACCTTATTAGCTATTATTTTACATTTTTGACTTGCTTTCCGAATGACGATAACATGTCCCACTGCCTCACTCATCATGTCAGCAAAAGTTGTGTTGACAATCTGGTTAAAATCTTGCCTACAAAACTGGCCTGGGGGAACATGGTGGCTGTCCCTTATATTTTAAACAAATAAAAATCGAGCAGAAGAGAGTGAATAGGGAAATATAAGCGAGAGATATCAAAATTGAAAGCAGAATAAGTTAAATAGGACCTTGAGGTCAAAAATGTGTTCTTTTTTTAGAAAGAATTATTTTTTATATTATTTAGATCTAAAGAGTTTGTTGAATGTTAGAATTTTTTTATTTCATTGTTATTTATATTTTGATTTTATACGCTGGCTGGCCAGTGTCTGATTTCAGTCATTCTCAATAAATATGTGTGAGTAATTGAGTAAGCTACATTTTTGTGACTTCGGGGAGTGATTGAGGAAACATTTTGGACAAAGTAAGGAATGTTTTGGGAACAAATACGGATGTTTTTTCTAGGGGAGGGTGGGTGGAAGGAAATGTGTACGGAACGCGTAATTCCAAGTTTGCGGGCAGGTTAGATGCTTAGCTTCCCGCTTCACGCCGATAATCCAGGGTGCTTTACCTACCAGTGCTATTATAGTTGTGTGTTATCTGCCGTGAGATTTTTCGTGTTGCTTTTTAAGATGGGTATTACTCAAATAATTTTATGTGTCATATGTTTTAGATAATATATTTATAAACAAACACATGGCTATGTGCTGTAATAAAAATCATTGATAATATTTCAGCAGTGGTCAAAGTTTTATTAAGTATGTTCTCGTTGATAAAATCAGTGACGTAACAACTGGGACACAGGGAAATCATTGACCCCTTGAGTGATGGAAAGGGTGCCAAAATAATACTATACAGGTGCTGAAATATTTATAAATGTATTTTAACAGGTGTATTCTAATACTATTAGTTGAATTTCGCTCTCGTTATAACGTAATTTGTAATGAAGAATACTGCATTAGGTCGTGTAATGTAGGCTTACTGATAAAAGACTGTTGTAATATTTAAACACTTTATCTTAGATTCTAGATTGGTGATATTATTTTACGTTTTTATGCTACTATAAAACATGCAATTTTTTCTAAAAATTTGAAAAGGAAGGTCAAAGTCCTTCGTTGAAAAAAATTAGGCAGGCACCTAATTGCTCGGACTCCTTAAATTGAAGGGCGTCTTTGGCTACTGAATTGAATAAACCATATTTTCAAGAGAGATGTATTCACATTGGAAGCTATTTTCGAAGGATACAAAAAATGTTCTTAAAATTTATGGTTATTATTAAGAGGATGTGGTAGATTAATTGGTGTGGTAGAAAATTAAGATCTGCACTTTTTAAAAGTTAGTGTAGAAAAACTACAGAACAGAAACCCTTGATAATTATACTAATCAACTTTACGAGCAAACGTTTACCCACAATAATATATTTGTTAAGCGTGATCTCTTGTGCCGCAAAGAAATGTACGATACGTCAGAGATTGTTCTTCAGAAACACGTTGCTAGAGAAAATTTTCGCTCAGAAAGTTCGCAAAAACTACTGTCAATGATTGCTGTTTTCGATTTTTTCCAACTGGCTTCGAGAAACCTACAGTTCTGAACTGATGTTTTAGCCCTGAATTATATACCATGCACTAGTAAAGGCCAAATGATATAGCGGATCATTGAAAATGTAAACAAATTTATCTATAATGTTAAATAGACGATTTTTCCTGTAGTGTTTCCGTAAGTGATATAATTTAGTGTTTTGTCCTGACCCTGTTCTTAATAATTCGGTGAAAGTAAAGTATACACCTTTGAAATTAAAACAAGGTACATTTTTTGAAAACGGGACAAAGAAATTATACGTAACATTTGGATAAACGAACTGAATGACATTAAAATTTAATTGGGTAAACGAAGACACTTAACATGTACTCTCATTGCCTTAAATATTTTCTTGATTGTTGTACTTGCAATCGTGATTTCACGCACAATTCAGTATACGTATTTTCTTGCAGCAGGTAAGCCAGTAAACTTCACGTCTTAAAAATAGTTTCTCTTCTCTAACTTCTCAACTATTATAGTCTCGCTGCTCTGGCTGGCGGTAACAATCGATCAGTCTAGTTAAAGAAACTACTCGCCGTAGTCTCTAGTACTCTGGAGGTCTGTAGAAACCAGTGTGGTAATAGTTCCCCTGGGCGTCGCTAGGGGCGCCTTCCCATTTTCCAACACGCCCCCCCCCCCTTCTGAGGCCCCTTAGCAATGACAAATGGCGGCCACAACTTGGCGAGGTAATGGGGCGGAGAGAGGAGCGTTCAAGTTCTTTTAAATACCGCTGCTCTGTTCTCCTCCCTTCCCCGTATTTTCGTTCGACTCCCCCTACCCGATTTGACAGAGTTCCCTGCCTGACAGGGTAACTAGTGTGTGAAGGGTCGTAAACTTGACGTGGCGAAACAGTTAACTGCGTTCCTGCCGACCAGTTATTGCAGCCTGGTTCGCTGAAACACTTCCTGCCTCACAAACTTCCGCTAGTCCTCCCGTACTAGGTCAACAATGAATGGAGCACAGAACAGCGAGGCATACAGATGTAACTGCCTGCACGCAGCCACGGAGAACCTAGAGATTCCTGCAGATACTGTCGAGCCAACAGAAGTGTTCCGTCAGCAAAATTATTTCAACATTGACCACACCAACTAATTACCTACGTGTGTGTGCTGTTTTAAATAAGTTGTTAGAGCAAGCTCTAGTCTTCCTTTTTAACCTGATCCTACACATTTTTTTTGCATACAAATATTTTAGTCCAATTATTATCGTGATACTAAATACATACATTACAACGTGTTCTTCCCGCAAATTTTTTCTCTAAGCTAGTCGTGCTGACATTAGACTAAAATCGCAGAACTGTTCGACATACTAAGCTTTCCTAACTAGATAGTAAATCGGTAGTAAATAGGTAGGTTATGTTGCACCTGAGTAATAGTACACATTGGAGGTTTTAATTCATGTTACTGATACAATGACAAGGTTTTGTAGTATGTATTACTTTTTCATCTCGATTCAAATTTCTTAAAGTTGTGATAGTCACGAGCTAATTTACCAATGATATAGTGCCGTTACGATCCTACGTACGAGTACGCCAGTCGCTGCCTTTGTTCACAGCCACATTCTTCAAACATAATTATTTATTAGATTTTATTGGTATTGGAACGTTTTTTCTTTAGTTACTTATATTTCTGGATCATTGGTTAAAACACTGCATCTGCGGACATTACAAACATTCTCATACAGTACTACACAATCTTGGGATAGTATACATATTTTCTTCGTCAGTAAGCATTTTTGAATGTAAATAATTAATCGTAACATAATTGAGCAAACAATAAAAATTTCCTATAACTCATAAGACAATATTATCATACCAAAATACCAACGGAATAAAGAAGAATACTAGGAACAATCATTAGTGCTAATTTGGGTGTTTTGACACGACATACTTCAGCAGGTTTCATTTTTACAACTCACTGCTTTGTGAGTGAATGAGAGAATTTGGTCAGCGCATAACAGCGAGGTCTATAGCGCTGATGCGGGGTGACATGAGGTAAGTATGGAGCAGCGCCGGAATGAAAGGGCGGGGGAAACGGGAGATCCCTGAGAAAACCCGCCGGCCAACAACTCACTGGCAACAAAATAAAGTCACACACGCACATGTGGGTGATGCAGTTTGGTTTTATAGTTAACGTGGACCTCAATTAAGGAAATTACTATACTGCGTGCTGTGTTTTGAACGCGATCGATTACGGTGATCCTAAACACATATGAATACTTTTGGCAAAACTATTTATTTTTATTTTGCCCTCTGGATGTCTTCATAAATACTTAGACATTATGTGACTGCGTAAGAATATCGAACTAATATTGCTCGAGTCCTGATTTGTAAGTGGGACCGCGGAAGCCGAATGGTCAGACCATTTGCCTCCCACCAGGGCGATCCGGTTTCGATTCACGGCAGGATCGGTCCCCGGATTTTCGCATGTGGGAATCGTGCTGGATGATGCCGCTGTTGGGCGGGTTTTCTCTTGGATCTCCCGTTTCCCCCGACCTTTTAATCCGGTGCTGCTCCATATTCACCTCATGTCACCCCTCACTAGCGCTAAAAACCTCGATGTTGAGCGCTGACCAAAATCTTTCACTCACTCCCCGATTCGTAATCGTGACACACTTATATCCCCCCTACCTAAAATATATTTCCTGGCAGGTTACTTAATATAACCGTTTTTAGTGACGCACATATATTTCCATACCCCAAATAAATTTTCTGGAAGGTTCTTTAATGTAACCGCCTTTAGTGTCAAATGTTATCTACTAGTTATTTGAATTTTTATGGAACAGTTCAACGTGGAGATACTCCAATATACAACTGCACTAGTATCACTGAGGGGTACTTATCTTGCTGGTTCTCATGAGAGAAATTCAAATGCTAAACTAAACATTACCGAAGGATGGTGTTATCTCCGTAGGTTCATACGCTAGAATGTAATTAAATCCATACCGAACACAACGAAACTACCGGAGTATATTGTCCCTTGACAAACTACTAGCAATAAGCTTCCTCAAGCAACGTTCACAATTGACACGGCGGAAATACAAAACATAGCATAAGGAAGTGAATATATGTGATACGAATAGTAGCGTCCACAACTAATACTTGCTTGCCGTGACATTAAAGATGGTCGTGTCTGAGTTTTATACGCCACGTTTTTCATACTGGCCATTAAGAATGTGAAACGTCATAGGAATAGTCGGCGCGAAAATGTTCGTCTAATAACAAATCAGTTCTTTCTCGTTGATTACTTTCTGATTGGCCAGGAAACAATATATTTCGTGCTGTTTGTATATGGACAATTTCGCATATTATGTTGTGAGAGTTATAATATTTTTTACCATGGCTATTGTGAACGAGTGAATATTTGTGGTAGAATTAATCTCAGTATACAACTGGACGTTCCTATGGACGTGTACGTGCCCCAACCTCATCTTAAATTTACGTCAAATTGGATGGAGTCCATACATGGTCCACAGTTGTTATATCTGGATGGGAGATTCCTGAAATTACTACTAGAGTGCAGAAAATATATAAGAACTAGCCGGCCGGTTACGGCTTTGCCCGCGTGAAATTATGTAATGCAAACAGTAACTATGGATAAAATATGTGATGAAGGCATTTAACGGCTAGCGTACTCAATAACAGTGAACTGTAATTAACTGTCTTAGCTCAGTGTAAAGAGCGCGCGCAATTAGCTCGTATGATGCCATAGTAACTCTCATTGCAAAGTCTTGCACGGGATACGAACCCGTAACCTCACTCCTTCCACATAGTGGCTACAGTCCAAACAGGATTTATTTATGAGTAGGTTGGCTAAAAGAAACGACTGTTGAATTATTTCTCCGTGATCATTCTCTTATTTCGGGAGACTAACATTTTACTGCTTTTCACCTATTTAATTTTAAAATTTCATAAAAGACAGAATTTGATTTGTAGATATTTACATAAGCTTCTTTCATATAAAAAATCATCTCGATATTTCAACGGGTATAAGAGGTACAGATAATTATTTGAAGTCACATTTTAGTTTTTAAACAGCTTTCAAGGACGAATTTCAAAAATCCTGAAATTACTTCTTTTGATATTTACGTAAGATTTATTTTAAAGCAAAAACCATTTCAATAATTCCACTGGTTTAGGAGATAAGTGGGATTAATTGAAAAACACATTTTATTTTTTTAAGAGCTTTCAAGGACGAATTTAAAGAAATTGTAAAAACACTTTTTAGATATTTACTTAACTATCATTTTAAAGAAAAAATCACCTCACGAACTGAAATTGTTTAGGAGAAATCACGGATTAATGAAAAACCCATTTTACGGCTTTTCACCCTCTTGATTTTAGAATTTCACAAAATCTAAAAATTTGCGAATATGCATTTCTTTGGGCAATATTATGAAGTTAAAAAATTTATTATATCATTCCCGGTAAATGAGATATAAAGGATTCTTTTAAAACACATTTCACCCCTTTTTACCTCCTTAATTAGCTAATTTCGAAAAATCCTTTCTTAGTGGGTACCTACGGGGCAAATGGAAGCTGCCTTCAAAAATTCATGGTTCTAGGTCCGGTGGTTTGGGCTGTGCGTTGATGAGTGAGTGAGTGAGTGTGTCAGGACACTTAATTTTATATATTAAGATATTCAATTAAATTAATTATGATAATGAATTTTTACCGAGAAATTTGAATTATGTTTTTATCAAAAATAAGTGCAAAGCGAAGACAGCATTATATTTATTTTAAACAAGCATTAAATAACATGTACGCTACAGTTAATAAAATATTCCGTGCAGTTCACCAGCGTTTATAACTTATCTTAAGTATGTTTAGCTTAGGACAAAAGTTCAACATTAGGCACTTTTGAGTTGTGTCTGTGCCTGTGAAGGACACACGAAATTCGGACCACCCTGCTGATTACCACGGTGACGTGCACTAATGAGCGCATACTTGATATCTTAAACCATAAATTCGGACAATGGATTCACTCCATTTGACCTAAAGTAATATGGGCTAAGATAGTTTTAGATGATTTTCCTGTTAGGCCAGGATCAAGTGAATTTTAGGTGAAGTAAATCGTGGTTCAAGAGAATTTCGTGCCAAGTGACTTATTCGCCAAACGAATTTTAGGTAAAGAGAAGTGTAGGCTGATAGTTGGACTAGTTAAAACATTTAGGCCAAATTACTTTTAAGCCAATTGATGTCATGCAATTGATTCGCTTCGGGGACAATGTTTTTGAGCTTACAAAAGTCATAGTACTCCCAACTAGTAGCAGCTACAGCAGCAGTGGCACTTGAGTCACTGTTGCGCGCGGGATAATAGGATAGGAACGTGATTCAATTCGGGACCGAGTTGACACGGTAAACACGACCGCGGGTGGAGGAGCCGTGGGTGTCGCCTCTCAAGGGACAACTTCGTTACCACAATTACCTGCGACCCACCGCCACTGCGCGTGCAAACACACATACATCGCGCCAACAACCATAGCTCTCCTCCGACATACGCTGTCATAGTACGGTGATCTCATCACCCCGCCAATTGCTGTTATAGATCCTCGGACAGCCATGATCGCTCCTGGTGGTCCGACATGACGTGATAACTGCTGACCTTGAAAGCCGTGCACTGAAAGTGTTCATGACTGATTAAAGCAACGGCCACCTAATCACGAATTTCTAGAATATTATCTTTAAATTCAGAAAAAAGGAGCAGATACCGTAAAGGCATCATAAATATTTCTAAAACATTTTTGTTCAATATAAAACATAATTTTTCCATAGCAAACATATATATGTATGTGTGTGTGTGTACGTACACGATTATAAATGTTGTCTATTTGGAAAAATTTAATTAATGTCGATAATTAGGCGAAATCGTTACTACATTTCTTTGAAAAAAAGTAGGGTAAATAGAGAAACCATTTTCTGCAGCATATGATGTAGCCAAATCGCATGTCAGTTTGGAAACAATCCTTACGTCTAGAGAAACGAAAAAAATGTTATGTTCAGGGAACGCACCGACCGTTTCAGCACTATAATTCGCAATACATGAGATACGGTTCATATCACAGGCTGGGTCATTTTGCTGTGGAACGTCATTACTGCGGCCCTGCACGCAGTACTCTACTCCGTTATGTCACCGACTCATAAACAGTAGGCATAACAGGGAAACTAGCTGTCTTCGCTCTATGAATCGTACGTCATGCATGCGATGTGTAGTGCAGAAACTTTGAGTTTCCGAACCTATGTCCACATAAAATTCTTTGTTCGTCTAGACGTAAGGGATGTTTCCCCAAATTGCTGACACGCCATTTTGCTCCACCCTGTAAGGGTCAGTTTTTACATCTGCTTTCTTTTCAATATAAAAAAAATTGAATAATAATGGTTGCAATGCAGCTCAAATATGTATCTGCAACATTAAGGGGGCTATCTGGGTGGGCGTATATTGAAGATTCAGAAGTGCGGAAGTAGTAACATGGCTTTACACGCCTACCGCGCCTCACCATAGACTCTAGGTGCAAGTTACTGAAATGACTTGCAGTCTTCTAGCCAATAGCTCGCATGTAAGAGTAATTCAGTGGTGACCCTATCTTTTCATACCGTATTATTTAAGATAAGTTAACAGTTTACAAGTTATACCCTTTTTAAGATGCAGCAACATGATTTTAAACTCCAAGTGCCGTGAAAACACAAATTTTCGTAATATTTGGCCTTTATCTTTGAAGATTTAGTGGAAGGTCTGTATTGCGTACACATGAATTAGGCCTATGTTTTTTTCAATTATATTCTTAAGCAGCCATCACTAACGCATATATTTTGGCTGAAGTACTGCACTTTACTTGGCTGTCTTTTTATTTACATTCTCAGAAATATTTTTTTTTCATCCATGTGGAACATATGGTTCATAAATTATTGCTATAAATCTGTGTTAGTACCAATATTTTTCTTAAATGCTGTATGCCGGTGCTTAAGTAGAGGCCAAATAAAGTAAATATAGATTTTTAAAGTCATTTTGACAGAGAGTTAATACATAACTTTACACAAACCCAGGGACTAGGGAAGGGATACGAGATAGTTTTATCTAAGTTACCACACCCAATCCTTCACCTGAAGCGAATTCAAGAAGCTATGACGAACCAAACTTAAGAGGGCTGGGGACTTGAATAGAATCCATTATTATCCCGAAAGCAAGGCCAATGTCTTACAGTTGCACCACCTCGCTTGGTATGTTAAAGAAAAAGTGTGGAAAAATAATGTTAAATATAGCGAGGTCTCCAAACTAAGTACTTTAATATAGTAGGGAAAGAAATATATATTAGCGTAAAAATGTAAGTAACCCCTGACCATTGTGGTTGTGGTTTATCTACTGTAATTCTCGAGTGACATAGTATCACGTCCGCAAGACTCTTGAGTGATACGTTTCTTGAACGCTGCATTGCACTGGACGGCTTGATTGTACGGATTATACGAGACAGCTTGTTTCTGTGGCCTGCGAAGTTTCCCAACTTAATTTTACTTGCCCAGCATATAGCATGGTCCCTAAATAAAAAAATTCTCTGTGGGGTGACCAAATTTTATATTTTAGTACGATTATATTGAAACATCGAGTTGAAAAAACAAGAGAATTGCAATTCTGGATAGCCGTTTTTAGTATAGATCGAAGGTAAAATATTTAGCAGTGTGAAATATTCTTTCGTCCTATCTTTTTTTTTTTTTTGCACCGTACGAATATCTTCGGAAATAGAAATCTTTAATCAGAAAAGAATCGCAACAACACAGTAATTGCTCACAACATTAAAGAAAATATATAAAATTTGATTATTATTTTTAATGTGCAAATTTTATATTAATCTTATCGGACCTGTTCATTGTTTAAAACGCAGTAAGCACAAATTATTTACGTTTATTGGAAGGCTTCGTTGTATGTTCTGTCAGACCACTCACTTCTTAAAATGGCAATCTCGGCTTTGTTCCCCTAGGAGTGATTCCCGAATTTTATAGGCAACATAGCCCAAGTTGTCACTGGCTTGAAGGTTTTCTTTGTGCATTCCGGTTTTTATCCTGTTCAAAATTCCGCCGCCGCTTAAAGTTTGCTTAATACAAGGCTGCTAAATGCTCACCGAATTTATCTTTTCTACTTTCTGTTCAATGAACCAGTCTAGAAAAATATATAAATGAACATATATTCTGATGAAATTTTGAATAAAACAAACAAAACTTAGTACGTAGGCCTACGTATTTTTATCTTCAGAAAGAGTTCATTTGTCAGTGATCTAAATCATTTTACTTACGTGAAATTTTCTGGTGGTCCAAATAACTGAATGAACTTATTTTTTCACATAAATTTCCCCAATTGTTTTCTCGTACTGTCACGTGTAGACAAAAATCCCTCCTTTTCCCGCGCCTGGGAATTCGAGACTTATTTCTGACGACAACGCGCAACACTTCGCAGTGCGACGGGTGGTAGATAGCAGAGTTTGAAGGCGCTCCAAGCTATGCTCTGGCCCTTACGCTCTTTCCCGCCAACCAACGATGCTGCAAGCACACACCCATCCGTAATAATGATCGCTGTTATAAATACGGAAACTGACTTGGAGTGTTTGAGTGCTGGAGGTCTAGAATCACAGTGCAGTCTACCCTACAAGCTAGTAAACTTATTTCGACAGTGACTGGATTTGTTTGTATGGACATACTCCATTGCGAAATAAATGACTGTCACCAGAAAACCAAAAGTAAAAATAAGACAAGAAAACATAAAAAGCAGAGTATGCTTTAGTCATCAGGATACATACACAACATGAAATTCCAAAACTGTAATATGGTCAGATAAAACAAGGAACAAACAGAAAATAAAAGAAATAACAAAAATATAAAAAAACCTAAGTTGACATGGGACACAACGATGAGACGAAACAAAAACACAAACAGAATTACAGCAAACGACACAACGATGAGACTAAACAAAACACAAAAGGTGTCGGACACAAACAGAAAAAACAACAAACAACACAAACGATGAGACGAAATAAAACACAGTAGTTTTCCAAACAGTCAGTATTAACGACGTTTCGGGAACTGGAATCTGTTCCCGTCATCAGGTAGACACACAGGGTTCAAGAACACGAGTGTTCATTCATAAGTCACAGAGGCCAAGTGCTCAGACCAATCGCATTCCCCCAAAGGCTATCTGAGTTCGATCACCGGAAGTGTGGAGTTCTGAACTTTCGCTTGTGGGTATCGTGGCCGACGATGTCGCTGCTCGGAGGGCTTTCTTGCCGATCTTCTGCTTCCCCCAGTCGGCGTGACTTCATTACAAGATCTCATCTTACGTCATTGTACAAGGAAAGCAGGTGCCTACAGGACGACAGCTGCATCTGCACTTTTTCAGTATCATTCAAGCATTAAATACAATGCATTAGCCTAATAAAACAATCAATCCTACCCAACGAGGACATGCACGTGTAAAAATGCAAACACATCAGGAAACCCTATTGGCATAGCTTGTTATGCTCAACGGACCACTAAAACTTTGCCAGAAATACTGGAAGAGAATCACTTGTAAGTGGGATTGGCTATACCTAGGGTTCTAATTTATATCTGGAATAGTTGCCTGTTTACTAGGCTTCAATATGTCTGTCCCAATCTGATATTATGTCTGGCGTGCCCTATTTAACTAATTAACTATGGCGCTTCGTTACCAAATGTTTGTGATTGGTCTGTAAACAGATACATAATCTTCCTTAAATTATGTAAGTTAGAGACTACTGAACTATATATTCTGGAAAATACACTTGCATGAAAGACTGGACATTTCTTGTAGCTATGTACTAACATGAGTTGTTAGTCATACCTGAGGATATGCGCGATAAAATGTAATAAAATGCGGTGTCCCAAGTAAAGTTAACATATCAATGTAGAAAACATTAGTTTGGCACTTAACGATAGTCACCGGAAGTGGTTAAATGGGATTTAGGTTCCCTTTGACTTAAATGACACTCAACCGGAACCCAGCTATCGAAGAAATAATATGTACAGGATAACAAGACATAGTCAGAATTTTGTAAACAAAATGAGTTACAGGTTTAGTAATTTTTGCAAATTTCCTGTAATTGGGATAAGTTAAGTACCGGTATCTCTCGTTCACACTTTTGCTCAACTTACGATTTTTCATTAATATCACACTTTCAGGCAGTTGATATGTAAATAATTATTAAACCTTAAGAATGTTTAATTTTTTGATATATTATTGTACCAAAACTGTGACAGGTTTTTGAGATAGTAATATTTAAAATGATCAGGTTTTGTGAATTTCATTTGAATGTTCATCACGTGCCTATACGAGGCTGCACATTTCCTTATTCCTTGACTCACCTCGACACTAGCCACGGTCACACTAACTATGTAGATAATTGATTTTCAGATTCAAGTACACAAATGGTTTGTCATCGTATGACACGCTCTAACTGATCAATTAAGAATAACTTTTTTGTTACTATAATAAGAAAACTAACCTAGCATCTCATTGGTAGGCTTAGCTTTTGAAAAATCGTGTAATGTTGTACATTTTTATAATATTAATATATGTTTGAAAATGAATTTACTGTTCAGAAAAGTTACACGAGTTATACAGAATCCAGATTTTCCTGTCAATTGCGAATACTTCACTTTATAATAGAAATTATGCATTAAATTTTTTGGCCTTTTTTGGTTTTGCAAGCGCTTTTGCAGTTACCTCGTTAGGAATTGCTATCTAATTTTATTATCCTTTTTGTGTAGTCTGATACATAAATAATTTTCCGCTGGGATTGTCAATTCTCGATTATGCTCTATAAGAGCCTCTGACTTATTTTATACTTTTATCGCTTTTTCAAGAATACTTTAAACGCGTAGCCTCCACCGAACACCACACCAAATAAGTTTTATATTTCTGTTTCTATTATGACTTTCTCTCTGTGCAGTTAACGATTTTATAATATTTGAAGTTTATGTTCTGAAAATATGTTATTCATATTCAAGTATTTTCTTGGTAAAACTATGTGAGAAAATTTTTTTTAAAATTTTGCTTTCAGTCTTTATTAAATTTGCTGGAAATATTTGTTGTTTGGTGTGTAGTATTTGTTAAAACTGTCAAAATCAAAATGAGCACTTCAGAAATGAATATTAAAATTATGTGGGTTAGGTTATCTTTATTCTAAAGCCATGCTATGAAGTTGATAGAGAAGCAATCCTTGAAGTAGTTACTCAATCTGAAAGTTCAGTGATAACTATGGAATTAATTAAAACGTCACCTTAGTATTTAAACAGTTATTACTGTACATAGTGAGGAGTAACGTCTGGTACAGAGGGATGTCCGCAGCATTCACTGAAATTATCAGAACTCATCCTACGTACCGGGCCAAATTTGTAATTTTATTCGTCGGTACATTGCGTTAACTTCCCGTAAGCAGTTGCGAAATAACTCGAAAAATAAAATACAATCTAAAAATAAGTAGGAAAAGTATTTTAAATCTGACGATTTCCAAATATTTATGCTTCTTCACCCGAAACATGTAGGTACATATGTTTACTCTTGTGTTTCTTGAAATTCCCAAGAAGAATTCTGCAAATACAGTATTAGTTCTGTTCGTTGCTTTCTACTTGGAGAATATATTTTTTTTATCTCCTTCCTTCTCAAACTCCCTGCCGTGAACCCGTAAACAAATTACTCCCTCGTGTGTATTTTCCCCGAAGCAAGGGTGGGTAGAGTAGGGGAGGGAACTGCTCTGACGAGAAGGGGTTGTTCTCTCTGGTGAACGTCCCCAGTCCCTTCACCCCTTCTTGCCGCCTCACCTTTCTGCCGCAGCTCCAGGGAAGTCTTTGCAGGAGGCCCAATACGCCCTCGCTTTCTTTCCCTACTCCGGCAGCGAATCAAGGAAATGTTTCTGCTCGCCCGAGCACGCTTACGTCGAGTTAGAGCGAGGCGGTGTGTGGCGACCATGTGCGCGAACACGTGCCCCAGGGCCGACTTTGACTCGCCCTCTCCCCTTTTCCCTCGGCAAGAACTTCAGGATTAAAAATAATAATAATGTGGAGCCCAGAAGCCCTCTGTGGACCGCAGTTCCACTCCGGACTATCTAAACTGTTACGCTTGTCAAACGAAACCCCCTAGTTGGAACCGTGCCTTTGTATGTAGATTTGGCAACATGGCGTGTGGTAGAGCCACTGGCCAATCGCCTGCCAGGCACGCTACATCACCGGCAACGTCGCATCCTCCAATACCCGTCCTTAAGCACTAACGTAAACTAGAAGGAAGGAGGAGAGGGTTTATGGAAACGCACAGTACAGCCCAAAACTTACCCGGGGCGTATCGTACAAATTTTATCTCCTTGCACTATCATTTCATAGAGCCAGTTATCGTGTAACTATAGGTTCGAGGAGAGTTGATATTATGTAACTCAAAATGGTGCCACGACTATCATTTAAATCGTTCGCGAGTCTCTTGCTATAAAGATAGGATACTATTGTGTTGTTGCGAGCGATAGTGCATGAAAATGGCGAATATTTTAAGGTAACGTTCTACAACGATCTTATTAAAATACAAAAGGAAATGTGACTGAAATGTAGCTGTAAAGTAGAAAAAATTCAATATTTGTCATCCATGTGTGATTCTAATGCTGTTATTTTTTGGCGGTGCAGTAAACTACATTACCCACTAGGTACGAGTGCTTTAGAGACGAATAAAAGCATTGATATAATTTTTTTGAAGAAAAAAGAATATTATTTAAATTATAATATATGTTTTAATACATGCTGTAAAAACTAAAAAAACAATAAATAAATAAAAATTATTTTAGTTAGGTGTATGAAAGATTTTATAGAACTTTCTACAAGGGCGGGATCCTGGCAAAGAAAGTTTTTAGAAGATACAAAACCCAAAAACTCATGAGTGAATATTGGTATTGCTGCGGCTCACGAATGACAGTGACAGGTGATCAAATTTGTCATAGTTAAATTAGTAAAGTAATACAATAGGTCCTGTATGAGCTACGTGAAGTTAACAACGCTGTTTGTCTGGTGTTTGACTCGACGCTACTCGACAAAACTAGGCCAGAACGACGCAACTATCTTGCAGATGCCAGACTTTATTCGCTACTTTCCTGTCACATTCAATATAATGTTGGAGACAAAAAAAAGTATTTGGCAAATTAACGTATGGTAATATTTTTCATACACAACGTGACAACACAGCACATAGTAAGTCCCATATTGCGATACACAGGCATATTTATATCACTATAATGGACATCATACTATTAGTGCGGTTTGAAATCCCGGGCTGTCTAAACATGCCCCTACCTTCACTCTACGAAATATACCTGGACAAGGAGCTCAAGAGGCCACTGGCTGAGTTATATGTTGCATGCAAAATGATACAAGAACATTTTTCCACGGACATGTTTATCCTAAATGTCGTGTAGTGCTTCTTATAGCCGTGTGTCAGAACATATTTAATATTTTAGTCTTTTTGTTTGCTGCACAGAAATCTGAAGAGCAGGACTGCTGGACATATAATATGTATGATAACCAGGTATGCTCTAAATAATATGTATATCAACTATGCCATCACTCAGAATGGCTCGTTTGCGGAACAGCGTTAAATAGGTCACATTCTTGGTAACAATTCCCTGCCAGCTGGAACAAACTATCCGGGAGTAAACACTAAAAGAAAGGGGCGTGGTTACTGATACATTCAGACGCCAGATTACAACCAAAACATTTTATGACTGACTGTCTTCAAAATATAATTTGCTAATGTCAACTTCAGTGTCTGAGTGTTGCAATCTCTTGTGCATCTTGCGGTGCGTTTACCTACAATTGCCGAGGCTTTGTGGCTCAAGTGTCATGTTATAATAGGCCCCATCTACTAAGAAATGTCTCTTCATAAAACCACGTGACTAATGTAAAGATAAGGATCGTCACAGTAATTTTACTTATTTACCTACGCACATGAATTTTTGTAACAATCGGTTGTCCTACCGATACTCAAAATTCTCAGCTCATTATAGTTTTCAATAAGCGTAAAACGATATTTAATATTTTATTGGCGGAACAAATTATTTTCATTTTGATGCAAGGAAATAGGTAGAATCCAGTAAAACTCAAATCTTAGTTACTTATTTTTTTTTTTGTGATTCAAAATACGTATAGCTAAAGTAAATTTAAGAGCACCTAGATATTATGAAATGTTTCTTAGTAGTTGATTTGTTTTTGGCTCATTAGAATACACAAGTTTTAAAGGATAATTGGAAACATGAAGCATTTATACTGTCATAATCCCTGCCGGTTTTGAGTTAGCGTAACGCATTATACGTAGGCACAGGATAATTTCGCATATTAAATGACCTACATGTCACAATGAACTATCCGATGCAAAATCGATCCCCGACCATTAGTCAACTAGCTGCTATTCAAAGGGACAGCAGATAATGAACGAATAGACGGGGCTTGAGTATATATATTACAATGAATTCTAGCCTGCAGGTCTTTGAATAATAAAACAAAGATTTTCTTTGTGAAATCGATAGTTTATAAAGTTAGAAAGGTAAACTTTGTAATTCTACAAACTAATACTTTGTACCTATATACCGAAAGTTCCTACACTGCAATTTTTTTTTGTAAAAAAATATAAGTCACTTCTTTGTGGTTGTGCAAACTTTTGTAAATGCTGAAACATTTTCCTTGTGAAATTATTTGCTTATAATGTTAGAAGGATATTGGGGCAAGATACGTAGAATCAAGTGCGAGGAGCGTGGTTCAAATCGCAGCACCTCCGAATTTTTTTATAAATTTCAAAATAATTTCATGAAAATGTCCTTCATTCGAAAGTTATGATAAATAAGTCCAGTATTATTTATTAAGTACAATGCGTATTTAATTACTTTTTTCCTTATTGAAAGTACAACTACAATGCTATTCCTTGCAGCTTTATAAGGATATACATTCTATTTTATTACAAAGACAACCATCGTACTTTTACAAGGAATTTATTTGGTAACTGGGTTTCCAAAGATTTTATTTGTTAAATACAAAATAAAAAATTATAGTGTAATTATACGCGGCTACTGAAGCCTACTTCCCTTACGTCGTGTGCTGATAGAGTTAATAACCAAGGACATGTTTCACGAAGCCTGTCAGAACTTGTAACATCGATCTCCTATTGACACGATCACCCCGACCTCGAGAGTTTCTATTTCCTTGCTGGATGACTCAAGTGAGAGTAAAGTTGGCATCAGCAGGGAGTGAGAGCATTTTTGAGTTTCGTCTGTGCACGGATATCATTATGTTTTTTTTTTTTTTTTCGTGTTGGAATTTATCGGATACGGCATTTAACTGTATTTTTAACGTTCCTTTCCTGACGGAAGCCTCAGGCAAAACAGGCGTATTATTTGTAATTTTTAAGCGAGGAAAATCCGTTACAGGTTTTTTAAAACTCTAGACGGGATTCATGGTATCTAAAATGGCAGAATATTTCTGAAGAAACGTTTTCTGTACCTGAACCCATAGAGTACAGCAAGAGTAAACTACATATACTCTGTGCTAGGAGGTGTGACAAGTCTCAGAAGACAGACCCTTCCACAGGACAACTTGGGATGGGGCCGCGGTGGCCGAATGGTCAGACCATTCGCCTACCACCAAGGCGATCCGGGTTAGATTCCCGGCGGGGTCAGTCCCAGGATTTTCGCATGTGGGAATCGTGCCGGACGATGCCGCTGGCCGGCGGGTCTTCTCAGGGAGCTCCCGTTTCTCCCCGTCCTTTCATTCCAGCGCTGCTCCATAACTCATCTTATGTCACCCTTCATCAGCGCTGAAGACCTGGATGTTAAGCGCTGACCAAAGATCTCTCACTCACTCACTCACGAAAAGTTATTACTGTTGGTAGGAAATTTTCAGCACGAATCCGACGGAAGTATTTGAATGCGACCAGACAGACATGCTGCAAGTTATTTCTGATAAATACAGAACCTGTATTTTCACGTGTGCTGGTTGAGTTGCAGGTATACACACTGTCCTCAGTTTCTGGAATTGACGTCTGCTACAGTAAGCGGTAATTTGTACTTCTTAGATTAGTTATTTCATGCATGGCTGCTGTTGGTTTACGTTCCGCAAGTAAGCATTACATTAACTGTGACACAATTATGGAATTAATAATTCCTAGAGAACATCTAAAACATTACAAAATAAATTCTTGAATTTTTTTTGGTGCCTACACATGAAATAATATAGTTGCCACTGACAGGCACAGGAGGCGAGCTGAGAGCGCATAGAGGGCAGGCCTGTTCAGTGATACGTGCGTAGAGGTGGTGAAATTTTCTATGCGCATTCCTAGTTCGTCTTTATCGCTTCGGCCTTGGACAAGAAAAATACCGCGTCCAGAGGGTGCCCTTAAGGCAATGCTTATTAGTTTGTACTTTTTTTTGTGATAATAGTATTTTTAAGATTAAACGAGGGAAGGTATCAAAAACATGTCTGTCAGATTTGTTAAAAATGGTTTTTCCAGTGGTAAATAATTTTTACATAGCAAGAAATTGGTTTCGACTAAAAAGTTATTGAACCATAATTAAGTTGATTTCTTACTTAACTAAAACAATTGCATTTACTGCAATGAAAAAATCAACCAACTTGGAGAAGGCGATTTCAAACAAAACTGCCAGACAGATTTTTGAAATATGCTCTCGCTTAGGGGTAAAGAATAATATTGCTAACAAGCGAAACAAGAGAGCATTGTGTTAAAAGTCTTGTCTGCTTAACAGCGAGCGAGTTTTAGTCATGAAACAAGAAATACTCGCGGCTGATGTATGGTTAGACTCAAGCTCAGGTAGACAAACACAACAAATTAAAACCACAGGCCGTTTCACTTTCTGCTCATGCGTTACAAATGGTATCCTTAAGGAACATGCGGGCCGTGGTGGCCGGGAGATCAGACCTCTCGCCTCCCACCAAGGCGATCCGGGTTCGATTCCCTGCGGGGTCGGTCCCCGGATTTTCGCATGTGGGAATCGTGCCGGATGATGCCGCTGGTCGGCAGGTTTTCTCGTTTCCCCCGCCCTTTCATTCCGGTTCTGCTCCACACTCACATCATATCACCCCTCATCAGCGCTAAAGACGTCAATGTTAAGCGCTGACCAAATTCTCTCACTTAAGAAACATTAGTTTATTACGAGGTTGACGAAGGTACTCGTTCCTGGAGGGACAAGAATCAATAGAGAAAAGCAATTTAGGACATTCATGCACACTTTACAAGATTCAAATTGAAATTATTAGCCTGTTTACATACAACTGCAGTATTTACTAAGGACGTGATAGTGAACAGTGATTTATAAATATTTTACTCCATAATACATTACGAGTAAACAATTTGACCCTTACTACCTCGGTACTTAGGTACTGCCACTACATATGCCTCATTGTAAAGAAATATATTTTGTTCCTGTTAAATAAATTAGCAGTGTGACCAACTTTACAAAGGACGTAAAGTTTATAATTATAACATCTATCACGATGAGGTACATTTTTGACAGTTGGTAAATGTAATTTCAGAAACAAAATTGAACATTATATTGCACGAAGCCATGCATAAACTAAGAATGTGTAAACAAAATTGTAAATTTATTTAGCAGCATAAAACATCTGGAATTCAAATGGGAATGCATGCATAGGAGAGCTCAAAATATATTTCAGCATAGATGTCAGAAATGTTGATACGTTCGTAAAATAAAGGGACGTCGAATTTGATGCCATTTAGGCAAACCCTTTTTTTTTAAAGATTGAATGCTGGTGTCTTAAACCGTAAACAACTTAAGAGTAAAACCTAGTGAGGTGAATCCTAATGGCTTAGAAGAAAGGTGTTTTTAAATTAGATTAAAAAGTATTTCATTTTTAAAAGGAGGATATAATGTTTGACAGTAGTTCTCTTCAGTTACTTCGTCCACTGCGACATACTTAAACGCAGGACCAGCTGCTCGGAGAAGAAAAAACTCAAAGAGTCGATCATGGCCCATAGTTCAGAACAATCAGATTATTCCCTTAGAGTGGTTTCGCATAACCAATGTAAACCGAAATCTTAATGGTTGGACTAGAAATCAAACATGCTTTTTCTTGAGAGAAAGTTCATTCAACTAGAAATTTTAATGCTTTGGTTCCAATGACAAGATTAAAAAATTAAGGATATCACTTAAAGTGCAAGAAGCATACCGTTGCTATTAAGTAATTGTTTGAGTGTAACGTGCTTAAGATAAGTGTTCAAAAGGAACACAGACACCAACTGAGTGCCTTGCGTTTAGATGTAATGAGACAAGTAATGAGCGAGCTAAAGTTGGCCTTGCAGCCTGCGCACTTCCAAGTTGCGATTACGTTCATTCTATTATTTAATCATACAAATAACATCTACAGCAGTGTGATTTCTTGTACGTTTTGAAAGCGTAAGGATAAAACTACACGTATTCAGAATTATTTTTCTCATTTATCTCAGGAAGTTTGAGGGGTGCAGCCATACGCATGCCACTCTTAGCCATTTTCACTAAATTTCCTCTTTTAAGACATTTCTATAATCAACTGGAGCAGAGATTTACGAGTGAACGCGATAACACTGATTTTACACACGACTCCTTTCGAATATTTGTGACAACGGGAAACTAAATTGTAATACATTGAGGGTTAAATACTTAATACTACTGGCGTGGTAAACAATACACGATATGGGCATCTGTAATTTGTAGAGAAAACGAATGTAACGATAACAAGATTTCAGTAGTTGACAAGCGGTCGACAGTATTTATAGTCGTATGTAATTCATTGAGCACGGAGATGCTGGAGACGGTTTGCCGGGTCAGAAGGAGCCTTCGAAGAAAGGTCAAGAGAAGGGGAAGTGTCGTCGAGAGAAGGGGAAGTGTCTGGTGTCCGTTAATTAATTCGGAGCGGCTGGTTGCAACCCGACCATCAGCCATCAATTATCCTCCCTCGCGCCACTCGCCATATAACGACCTCACCCGCTGTATATCGCACGAACGGCTGCCGGGATGGCAAGGGGCTGGAGGAGTGCGACGTCATATAGCTGCTCGGCGGGTTGCGCGGTTGTCGTTCACAAGGGGTTACGTCGTCCTCCCCTCAATACAGTGACAGAATCAACCCGCTCCACCTACTGACTGCCACCGGGTTGCGACACAGGGGTGGCCAACACTCACAGCCAGTAGTCCATGGTGGTTGTTTACACTGCGTTGCATTATTAAGAAAATATTTTATTTTAAGTTTGTGGTTTGCACAACGTCTCAAAGTCAATTTTGGGACCTGCATTCCAAACCATACTAACTCCAACATTTTAGAATAAGCAAAGAAATATATTTTTTGTACTGTGTGCATTTATTTGTTTCTGAAATATGATACCGGAGAAGTGATTTTTTAAAATATGTAACACATTTAAACCACACACACACATACACACACATACACACACACACACACACACACACACATATATATATATATATATATATATATATATATATATACACATGTATATACACACATATATATGTATATATAAATGCACACGAAACAGATGACTATTTCACGCATTTTGGACTCAGCATGGTTTTGAATTCAGGTATCGGTTTGTTACATTTAGTAGGGCCTACATATATAATTGATGATATGGTGGAAAATAAAGATATAAAAATGGTTTTGCTAGTACATTGAAAAATAATTTTGACTAATATGATAAAATCCGTCATATTTATGTACTTAGCCATTAAACGTTAAATTATTTTACATATTTAAAAAAATTACAAGCAAAACATAAGCAGACAAACACATAGTTTTATAATTGGAATTCTATTTTTACTATTTCAAAATAAATGCTAGTTTGTTAGAAGACGTTCATTTTGAGATTCTATGTTCCACAAAAGTCAGCTGCCAATTATAATGTTAGTTAAACAAATGTAGAGTTTTATAATAAAAATGTTTTTACTGCATGCGTATAAGTTTGCTTGCATTTGGTTAATTCCTCAGTGTTTTTTGCAAATTTAGCGCAGCTTTTATCAGCGCGTTATATTTAAAGGTAAACATTGAGTCGACATTATTTTATTAATTGTTCGCGTTCCGTAAACATCATAACAATTATCACAGAACCACTTCACATAATATTGTGTTTACTTAATTATCAATTACACAGAATTCTTTAATCGTCAAAATTGCCACGTGACTGTTTCGTCGTAAATTCGCATACATCTTCACTAGGTATAACATATTTTTTTTCTTTCTTTTCTATAGAAGTTAAGCAACAGCTCACTCTTTCATTTAATTAAACAGTCCCGGCTAGAAATAAATGCAGCATGTAAATATATTCCATTATTTTACTCCCAGTGTTAAAAATAGCTTCATTATCTTCTATATTTTTCTTGTTATCAACTTTATCATTGTGATACTAGACCATTGTTATTCACTAGTCGTTTGTTTCAATTTTGCATATTTAATGTTCTCCCCTTCCGTGCTCACCATCAACGCTCTTGGATAAATAAAATATGTAAAGGAAAAATTCAAATTTCAAATCAGTTAAATGTACAACCACTTTGTTTGCGACTGTAAAATATAGGTACACAAGGCTGGAAAAACGAGAGAGATTATTGTAGTACGGTCAAAAGTTACTTAAGATATTTTTAAATACACACAGAAAACACAGCCTTTGTGTGTAAAGTTTTGAACTTTATATAAAACATATTATTTTTACTTTAAAAGTGAGTCAGAAATTTTAGCATATGGAATGATACTCACGGAAAAATCAGGCTTATAAAGGGTAACGCTCTGGATGTGTGGTCAGATATAAAGTTCGCATTAAATATGCGAAAATCACTTTCTTACACTTACGACAGATACTTTAATCATATGAAATATTTGTTGGTATAATCAAGTGCACGATATGTTTCAAGGGACAGTTTTTCAAGGTTTTGGTCTTACAAGTCCACAACTCACTAATAAAACTTGTAATATTGGTATACACTTTCCTCATTGATACAGTGTATATTCTGGTAAAACCTAGACACAGGGACGGTTTAGGCAATTTTTGGTCTCAAAATTGTGGTACATGGAAGCAAAACCAATTTATAATAATTGTACTTAACACAGATATAAACTAGCCGATGACAAAACCGCCACAATAAATCCTCATAATTCGTGTGCAAGGGCCGGGCAGAAGTGAAGAATATCGAACTTTATAGCAAATTACAAACAAGGGAAATGTAGTAAAGTAAACTATCACGATCGATGATATAGTCCTTTATATTCACAAATACGTTTTCGAGTAAACTTTTCACCCTGTGGACCGAACTTCATAATACTTACAACACATTTAGAACTTAGTAACCCGACTTGACTTTTATGTGTATCGTTTATGTCGTATTTAAGATTTTAAAATTTAAATGTGTTTTGACTGCACGAGATATCTAAGAAACCGTGTATTTGAATTTTATCAAACTCTGTATTCATAAATAACCTAGTAAGGTGACTTAACGTTTATGTATTTTATTCGTGCCTTGTAATTATTTTCAATAGGGAGGCCATTTTGACATTTTCTTAATATTTCTTTTCTGAGAAATTATTTCTCCGTTTTTCATCAAAATCGGTCAACATAAAGAACACAGTGTTATGAATTGACTTTTCGTTTATTTTATTCGTGCCTTTATTTTATTCAATCTTCATAATAGTAAATAATTTATAATTTATTATTTGTGATCAAAGGAAACATACTTTTTTCCAAATTTCATCAAACTCAGTACGTACACAATACATAAAAAGCTGACTATAATTTTGTGTATTTCGTTCATCTGAGTTCATTTTTTTCGTAGTGGTGCAACTTTATATTTTCAAAATAATACGTCAAATTTAAGGAAATGTTTACCGATTTTTATTAATCTTGATGTTGGCATAATGTCTGGTATGTTGGCATTACTTCTGTGTGTTTCGTTCATTTTATGTTCATATTTTCAGAACGGCGGCCAATTTTGTAGCATAATATGTCATACCTGAGGAAATATTTCTTTGAATATCGTCAAACTCGGTATAGGCTATACATACCACACACGTGGCTGGTTTTACTTTTGCGTGTTTCAGTCATCGTTTGTTCATAGTTTAACATTGTCGCCCATTTAAATATTTTAACATCGTATGACATATCTGAGAAAATATATTTCCCAAGTTCATTAATCTTGGTACAAGTATACTACTCAGAACACTGAATTGATATTTGTGTGTTTCGTTCAACCTATGGTCGTATTTTCATAACGGCGACCATTTTTATATATTTCGCCTAATGTGACATATCCTAAAAAAATTCTTCCGAATTCTATCGAACTTGGTATACTACTTAGTAATCATATTTTATTGCTGTGCAGTTTGTCATTCAGTTTTTATATTTTTTCTTAATTACTACTATTTTTCCTCATTATTTTACGTGTACATTTTCAGTAAGATCCTTAACTTTTTGTATTATTCGTTCATTCTTTATTCATATTTTTAAATGGTAGTCTTTTTTTCTATCTTCAGCTTAATTTGACACATGTGATGTAAATTTAGTGCAAATTTAATGAAAATTTATACACCTGTACTAGTGGCTAGCCTGATCTGAATTTGGTGTAATTTGTTTATTCTATATCCATATTTTCAAAACAGAGACAATTATATACTTCTAGCACAATCTGATATACGTCTTTGATGTATTTGGTTATTTTCATGTTTATATTTTAGTCATGCTTATTTGTAGAAAACTTTTTTACCAGACAAAGAAACTATAACTTCGTTTGGAATTTAGTTACAATTGGCACACATATACTACTTAGGTCTATATTAAGTTGACTTACCTTTTTTGTTCAAACCTTGTTAGCATAGTTACAATTTGGGCAAGAAAATAAGTAAAGCAAAGACTAATTTATTTGCAGCTTTCTACAACAAAATGCCTGAATTTCACTAACGTCCAATCACTACTAAATAAATGTTTCTGTGAGGCCGTGAATAATGTAACACATTTATAAATAGGTAATATTACTAAATATTTTAAAATAGTACATTTAATACCAAACATTAACAAATGAAGACGGCAAAATACGATGCCGGCGATGTCTGAATCAAAATTGTTTTCAATTTCGTGTCACGATTTTGGAGGCTTTACAGAGAGAATTCCTGCAATTGGGTCATCTACAGCGAAAATACGTTTGTCGTCATTTAACGTATTGTTATGACTCTCATTTTATAAGCTTTTTGGTACAAACATGGAAGCTTTATCGTCAGTTACAAGGTTATGACCTCTGGGTGCCATTTTTCTCTCTTATTCCACCTTAAAATATCTCGTTTATTTCTCGGAAACGTCAAACGTTTCCTTAATTTGTCCGAAAAATTCCCCGGCCACATTTTTATAACTCATATTCTGTCTACACTGATACATAGAGGAGTAGATACGACCTACGAGTATATATGAAGGCCTTAGATTTTCGTGAGTGAAGTTGGGTAAAAATTCTATCCCACCCTGGTCCATTTGTGTTATTAATGTTCACTACTGTTTTTATTGTTGTCTGTGGGTCAGGAT
This sequence comes from Medauroidea extradentata, assembly GCA_003012365.1. NCBI lineage: Eukaryota > Metazoa > Arthropoda > Insecta > Phasmatodea > Phasmatidae > Medauroidea > Medauroidea extradentata. The sequence continues at coordinate 47,161 of PNEQ01072095.1, forward strand.
GATCGGCGTAAGAAGGAACATCCTTAGTTGTATTTACAAACATTTAATTAATTAACTTCAAAGAAACTCTGTTTCACAGTCCGTTCCTTTAAGTCTTCTTTGATAAATTTTCCGAAATATTTTGTAGTCTTCCGGTTCAAAGTTCCAAACCTAAACTTTTACGAATTGATGTCCATAAATCAGTTAATTACTTTGTGATAAGTTTGCAATGGCTGTTTAATGTTCCTGATTAAATTGTACACCAGTTTAATATTGTTTACTACCGAAGTTTTAATTGAGGACTAGGGAATTTTATACCGGTAATGTATTCCCTCAAATTTTTATCTAATTTTACGTAGGTCATCTGTGATGGTGAGGTATTCTGAACTCTTAAAGTATTTGTGTCTGTTGAGGGAAAGAAAATAAAACAACTTACAAACTACAAATATGTGTTAGAAATACTAAAAATTCCTAATTTTACGTCAAAGAATATTTAAAAAACTAACTTAGAAAATCAACACTTTCGTTTCTATTTTGTGTACACTTACTGATAGATAGAGAAAATATGATAAAAATAATTTAGACGTCGCTAGACGTGTCGGCTACCAGTTTATGATTATGTTAATGGTGTCACTGTTTTGAATTTTGAGTATTCTGAGCAAAATGAACGCCATACGACTGTGTGTTTTAATATAGATAGTTTAGACGTCTCTCCTTCTATCAAAACTAAAACTTTATAGGTAATGGCAAGAACACGAAACACTGAATGTGTGTCAACATACATGATTCTTATGCATACGTATTATATCATCCCGGGGAAATCTGACTACAATTTAATAAAAAAAAACATTGAAGGCGGTACATTTATTTGGGAGGTACGAAGCCACAGTCATGAAGACAGCCAAACAGTCAGACATAGCCGTCAAACTTCGGGCGCTATAAATAAGAGTAGTAAAGCACTGTACGACACTTGATTAGCTTGCGCGTAGATATAACACGTTATATACTCCTCTCAGCAGAACCCTCAGTCTTCCATCGATGCTGCGTTTCAAACCACACAAATTTTGCCTCTCCACGGCGCTACCTCTGAATGACCAACACAAATGACAAATTACGAGTAGAACTTCAGTGTTTCTCAGCTCAGTTTTATAAATCGTTTTCAGGGTGTTCGTGCAATCTTCGTGGAAGTTAATTGGAATTGGTAACCCGTGACTAATTACGAAAGTTTTCACGGACCGATCGAAGCAACCTGGCAAGGCGAAACGACGGTAGATGTTCAAATGACGCCACAAATTCTCCGTTTATTTATCGGTATGGAATAATTTCGTGCAACTATACTCTGTGTGTATTCTCAAGAATAAAAATTTACCTTAGATGCTTACTACAAATCTTCTACATTCAGCTTACCAAATAAAGAGTCGGTTTAAAAGTACACATTACAAAATTACCAAATTTCAATCCGAAAAATGCATTGTGATTCTTCCATAGAGACTTATCTTTGTACTCGGAGAACTTCGAGTGTTTGTTGAAGTGGGACTTTATAATAAGAAATTTCTGTCTATATCGTAAGCAAACTACTTGTAATAAAGAACTTATAAAAATTATTAAAATTTCCCTAGGGATACATTTTTGGACGTCTAACAAACATTTTAACAGCAAACTGTTAAAGAAAATATTTGTCTACCAATCAAATTGAGAAATAATTATCAATAAAAACGCTTCTCCTTCAAATCGTGTGGTGACTCAAGGTCTGTCCCTTGACAGAAATTTTAAATGTTGGATGAACTTTACAACTAAGAGGAAGATAAATTCCCTAACAACTCACTTCCCACGGTGAAGATTGTTTTAAAGCAGAGGACTAGAAAAACTCACCTTACGCCCCACTCCATCTGCCCGCGCAATAAAATAAGAAGTCTCGAAAAGCCCTGCTGTACTGACTGGCTCAGTTTCATTTCATTTGTTGACAAAACTTCCCCTCCCGACTCGCGGGAGTAATTGCAATGCCCGCCCCCAATGTCTTCCCCTCTACACAATTCTCCGGCGGTATTGTCGCAGCTAACAGTAATCCGAGTCGTAAAGCGGAATTACGGTATTTGCCGCCAGACAGACTGATAACATCTTTGCCCATCCTTCCCCGCCTTCTCTCTCACACTTCGCCAGTGACTCTCGCGGAGTCTTTAAGAAACTGCGCGCTGGAAGGCTTAGCGGCTTACACCCCCTTGTCCGGCCGCGTCAAGAAGGAACTTTGCAAAGGTACTGGATGCTTCGAGACTTGGAAAGGGACTGGAAGAATTTTAGCCTTCTTATGAAACTCTCGATCTAAAAGTTCCTCTCCTGTCTTCCTTGCTTTTCCACCTCACCGTATGAATGACAGTTAAATATATTGCTCAAGACACGCTTGTGTGTTGAGTTCATAGTATTATCTGAAATATGAATTATCGTACCATTATTAATATTTAAGTTGTATACGCCTCTAAACGTAAATTACGACATGTACACAAATTTCTGTTCTACTTATTTTATGGATCTTAATTTTACTGAAGTGGCTAATAGTCTTTAATAATGAAAGTAAATTTATACAACTTAACAGTATTTATTTCCCTCAGACGTATGTCAGTTTTATTGGCACTAAGAATATTAGTAATAATAACAGTATTTACTATACAGTTGTGCTCCGGCACAATATATTTCCGTTTAAATATTTCAATTAAATCAGAAATAATTTCAATATAATTTTAAAGTAAATTTTAATTTTGAAAAATTATTTTCCGGAATGGACTGATTAAATTTTTGTATAGAATATATAGAAATGGACTGGAATTAAAAACAGTCTTAGTACATTTATATGCAATCATATTGTGATGAAGAAGAGTTTTTACCTAGCATTACACCAATCTTCACATTTCCTACATATCAGTGGACCAGTTAAAGTATATAAAATAGTGTAATCTTCAGGAACTTGAATTCCTAACGTGTGTAGATAGTTGGGAATTATATTTCTTAGTTAAATTTTCAGTTTTGGGTATTTCATTTCTCTTTTTATATGTCGAATGTTGGATGTGCCTTACTTACAGTGGTTCATAAGGGCGGAGGAAAATACTAATAAAAAAAACAATAAATTATTTGAATGTGGTCTCGTAATATGAGACAACACTACTGCATCGTTCAGGCAATATAAGTAATCAAGTTTCCTTAGTCGTAGTTTAGGTAGTGAAGTTTTAGCTTCGTAAGAATCGTGTACGATAGAGATTACATGTCCATGCATAAAAAATTATTTTTAATTTGCAGCAAAAAATCTTTGGCAACAATGTCGTAAGACTAATACATTTCAGAAATATAAATGTTTAATCACAGGTATTGTTATAAAAATAAGACAAAATTTACCATTTGTTTCGCGAGCGTCCTCTACAGTATATTGCAAAAAGCCCATACACAATATTGTGAATTCAACGACTGGACACAGTCTCGAAATTTGTAAAAGTATTGTGCTAAAACCTGAGTTCTTTGAAATAACGTGAAAAGAAAGTACCCAGTGTGACCTTACAAGTAGCTCGCGCCTTTCTCGACGAAGACATTCGCCCCGCGCGGGAAGGGAAATATATATCTCGCCGGGCTCTCGTCGTGAAGAAGTAGCTCCGTGCTGCTGAAGATGGCGGGATCTTGATTCCGAGGATGAGGATTTACGCCGCGCCACAGTCGAGTCCGGAGGAAACTGAGAAAAATAAACGCGCCTTAATAGGCGGCTGGATTTATTACCGCGACGCTTTGTTACCTGCGCCCGTGATAAAGGGAGGTGGGGGAAGTCTAGTGTGGGAGGGGTCGTGATGTATGATAACTGGCCAGATAATGGGAGGAAGAGGAGCACGCCCTTAATGCTCGCTGGGGAAGAATTAAAGGAGAGGCGAGGCACTCCTTACGAAAACACACTGCGTGTTAACTCCACGGCGACACTGATAATTATTACGACTCTCACCACGGATATTTGGACGCTTTTGAAATAAAGATTAGAATATTTAATTTTTTCGGTTTTATGAATTTTTCAGTACAAATGTGGAATTTACGCTTACAGCAAAAATTATATTTGAATAAGTGATTTGAGGAACAACTGGAATCAATTTCCTACAAAATGAGTTGTGCGCACTATAATTTTATATAGACTGTTCACTATAAACATATGTTTTATGGGGCCAACATATGCTAAATCGTCAGAGTGTTGAAACGTTTACACTAGTTTTAAGTTTCATTGAACGTTTCATTATAAATTAGTGAAGATGGCTACAATGCGAATGAAAGAAACCTTTACGCAGTGCTCGCTTTATCATGAACGGCCTATAGAGAGGAAGTCAATGGAATATAGAGGTGTTTCTCAAATGAAATCGTAGTTCAGTTCCTTGCTGCACTGGAAAGTGAAGCTTAATATGGTTTACGTGTATTTAACTATGTACAAAATTATTACTCTCACAACTCATCTCGATAGAAAATTGACTTATGATGATTATCAAAGGACTAATTAGTTTACGTTGCGCTACAGAACAAACGTGGCAGACAACCTTTTGACATATGTTTAGGCTATAATCAGGCCAAAGTTTTTTTATGTTCTAAATTTGTCTGTCTTATTGCAGTCTAAATAAACGCCGAAAGTGCTAATTCTATGCTTTTACTGTAGTGATGAGTAAAAAAAAAATGTTTTATACCGCACCCTAGTAAAATACTGCTATAAATAAAATATCATAATTTTCGGGAAACTTAAAATAAAGTATCCTAAGTTAATGAATAAATACCTGCAATCAAATTGTACATGTGGTTGTTTTATGACATATAAATTCCATACATATCTTGATAAATAATTTTTAAAAGTTGGAAAAATTATTTAAATTTGATCTTAAAGTGAATTATTAGAGTATTTTGCTGGGAACTGCTCATCGTTGCCGAAACGTTACCTACAACTAACAAGAATTACATGCGAAAGTATTTCACTGGATTGCAAACATACTGCTATACAACCGTTATATAACGAACATATTTCATTCACGTTATATAATATTAATATAAAACTATTGGCTTAAAATAGGTAATGTGTACATTAATAACAAATAGTGCTAATTCTATGCCCTCAATGAAAAGAAATTGTAATGATTATAGTAGCAACAGATTAGTTTTAAAATTAATAACGTTTACTAATCTGACTTATGGTGATGATTCGCTTAAAAGGATCAATAACAATTCAACAAAATTTTTAGATAATTGCAATTTAAAACATAACTGTTTAGCAAACAATTTGTAGAATGGTATCGCATTTCACAGAAAAGCAATGGCAGGTCTTCAAAGGATTGAAAAAAATTTATTTATCCTGCTGCAAAGCACGCGAGTTGAAACATTCTGGCATTCCGATAAGTTGGCTCCATATATAGACTGCGTTTAAGTGTACGAGGCACAAAATCGATAAAGCGCCAAGGTCGTCGTTGGCTGGCGTATGTAATACAGTTTCACCTCTACGCACAAGCCACTCAATCGGCGCGCAGAGCTTTGCTAGCATCCATTTCCTTATAGGACTTTAATCGGTGACCATATCATTTTTTTGTGAGAAGTACAGTTTAATATCCAACAGGTGCTTATTTTTGTGCATTTTTCGAATTCTGTTGGTATATCCCCTAGATACGGCTGTCTGAAAAAAAATCGCTTTTAGCAATTTTGAGAGGCCCGAATTTCATATTTAATATACGCCTGCCGAATTTTTAAACTTATAGCGTCATAATTTAAGTGTGTGGTCTTTTCGTATGCGAACCATTTTGATGCGCGTTCAGTAGTTTTGTCAAAAAATGAATATTCGCAACTCACTGCCACGCATTTCAAGCGGAGGTAGGGAACGCCCTTAAAAACACAAATCATCGCATATCAGATATTAAAAAAAGGTAGTGGTGACTTTCTAGGATAACGCGTTGCTGTCAATATGTAGTGTATAGACTATTTTTCTTGTTTATTGGGTGTTTTACTGAAAGATCTTATTTAACTGAAGATTGAACGCAGTCGACATAGATGTTTTGGCTTAAAATATATTGTTTCGTAGCACTCTTCAGCGAAAGTAGTAAGATATTCGACCATGCTTGCAACTGGTTTTGCTTCATAACGTGAAATTATTTTAAATAATTCCACATAAGTTAATGTCCAATTTCACGTATGTTAAATTTATTGCCAATATAGGCTGCAAGTAGTTTAACATTACAAACATCACATATCTTCATGTATGTCAGTACCCCCACAGTACCAGCTTCCTTGCTGAGCTTGACGGCCATTATTATTTGCCTAGGAATTTAAGTTGTTCCGCTTTGTAAAGGTTTCAGTTTTTTTTTTCGATACTGGAATGCATTATTTCGATTTTATTACGTGTTTCCTATCGTTAAGTATTTATGGCCAACATTATTTAAATGTGGCATTGTTGAAACATCATTAAAATTCATATAGTATAGGTAGTTACTCTGGTTCTGTGCCACAGTTATCACTGTAAATGATCACGTTTGTGACGCACTCACAGTGGGCTGATTTCAAGTACTTGCAGGACGCAACTCGTGATAACATTCTAATGCAGTGTGCAATGATAGTTACCTGAACAATTACTTCGGTTTAACATTTATTCTAACGTGACGTAAAAACTATAATCAAATGTATGTCACGTAGCCGGTATGTATATGTTAGAACAAGGAAGCTATTATTGATTTGACAAACAGTCTGCGAGTATCAGTTACATTGCAGACAATCTTATGCTTTATCTTCTGTTGGTTGTTACGGTTTGTCCATTAATAATCCCGCACATTTGCAAATGTATCTTATCATATTGGGTCTCATTTTATAACAACTGGAAGAGCTGGAAACCTATGTCGGGGGCACAATGATATTTTTGTTTAGATAAAAGACGCTGTGCCAACATTAGAAACTTAAAAAATAAGAAACCCCTGACAAAACACTTTTGTAACTAACACACGGCATTGTTTTAATTGGGGAAACAAACAAAGTTATCACACAGCGCTCATTAATCAGAGCTGTATTTCACACCAATACTTTACTAGATTGGAGTTACAAACTGTTTAAATAAAGAACTGAAGTATCAAATTAATTATTTGTACAACAAACAGATTTACGAGAGCATATTAATCTGAATGGTTACTTTTTACTTGTAATTTTGAAGGTGTTATTTTTTTAGTTACGACACTATTTTACTGGTCGTGCAATATGGTGAGACTAAAACTGAGATTTAAAGCGTACACAAGATTGAATACTTTATCATTTGACTTACGTATCCGTTTAGTTAAGTATTTTGTTCAATGCACAATATATATATATATATATATATATATATGAAAACATATACATACATAAACTGTAGTCTTCCGCGCACTTAATAATTAACGCAAAACCCAAACAGCTGGACCTAGATATGTGAACTTTTGAGGGCGGCTTTCCCTTACGCCGTCGCCTCCCACTAAGAAGCAATTTCTCGAATTTCGAAAATTAAGGGGGTGAAAATTAGTAATAATATGTGTGTTTTCAACGAATCTCCGAAAGCTCTTAAGCCCGTTGATTTGTGTGTGTGTGTGTATATATATATATATGTGTGTGTGTGTGTCTGTGTGTATCTGTGCTTACGCATATAACCCTAAAATGTTGTTTCAGGATTTCTTGAAATTAAACATCTTAAAACACAAAAAAATATAACATTGTTTAAATTAATCCTCTGTACCTCTTAAACCTGTTGAGGTATCAAGACATTTTTAAATAGGAATTGAGCTTACGTAAATGCGAAAAAGAATTTTTTGGTGATATTTGAAAATTCGAGAATTTGGGGGGTGTAAAAATTTATCATGTTTTAGAAACCCTGTAAAGCAGGTATGACCACAGAGATATTTAAATAGGTTTTATTTTCTTCATCGTATTGATATATTTGCTACTTTAGGCAAGGGCCTAACGTGAACATTTGATTTCTTAGAAATGCTGTCGGCATATCGTGCCGTTGTTGTTTGGAATGCTGGTAAGAGATTTTTGGGTCCAGATCCAGTTTAAGGCAAAGCGACGGGAGCTACTGTGATAGTATATTCGCTCATCTTACTGGCAGTTGGCATGTGAGTTAATTTTTCTATTTGAAATATGAAAATTTAAGGTTACCTCCTGGTTGCGGTGTAGGCACACACAGCGTTGAAAAGGGGTAAAATGCATTTTTCCGATATCTTCTATGTCTCGTAAATCTGGTAAGGTGTCGTTTAGAGGTCAAAAATAGCAAAATGCGTTTAAATCACATACACGACTAACCCTGACGCACACCACCCCGATGGATGTGTTGTTACGACAAGATAATCGTGTCTACATATGAGTGGCACCAGTTTCCCACCGACGGCGACTCTTCGAATACCGATCATACGATGGTCATGCTCCTGGCAAGCGATCACGAACCCACATATTGCGACGTATTACGATCGGCAGCATTTTTTTTCTTCAATTACCTTTTCCCGACGGAGCTACGACGTCACCAAATACATCTTACAATACATGTCAGTTGTGTGGACGTGACAACGCTTGCGAACATGCTGCGCTTATACGGAGAGGGTGTGCAACGACTGAGTAATGACAGAGACGTTTCTGATGAACAACTCCTCCACTGTGACTTTCACACCCTTCCTTCACTTCATAGACGTGCTGCTCACTGGATCATCTTGCATGCTATCAACTTTTTGTTCGAAGCAGTACACTCCGTCTCGACCACCGATTCCTTAAGGATCGTCCAGAAATACATATGGAATATGGCACGAAGAGGTACGTTTCAACCATGGAACGAGCGATTCCGGGTTTTTTTTTATCTGAACACTGACCTATAGTAAAAAAAAGGTACTGTTACAACTTATGTAACATTACGCAGTAAGTTTCATGTCATTTGCAACAACGACTACCGGTGGCCTTACCATAGTTGAGCTTGCTTACTCAAGATGCAGTCCTGAACACATGTCCAAATTTCAAAAATTTTGAAGTCGCTCCCTCTCATACTCCTGAATTCACCACGCATTTTTCTGTATTCGTACGGCAAATTTGTGGGAAAAAGAAGTGCACAGATCACTCGCCTCCGGCGGGGCAAATTCAGTTTTTTTTTTTTTTTTTTTTTTTTTTTTTTTTTTTTTTTTTTTTTTTTTTTTTTTTTTTTTTTTTTTTTTTTTTTTTTTTTTACTGAGGGAAACGTGACGATCGCTGCCGTTGGTCGGCGGGTTTCTCGGGGTAATCTCGTTTCCTCCGCCCTTGGATTCCGTGACTGTCCTATGTATGTGATCTTATTTCAAGTCATCTCTCATTCATTTCTGGTCCTCCTGTATTGCTCCTGTCTCCTGTAGTCAGAATAATTGTTGAAACAATGCAAGAAGAATCCTTGTAGCTGCACGTGATCTCCCGGCCATAATTAATACAATGAAAAGGTTTTATACGTACATGTATTGCATTACTGATAATTTCATATGAGTGAACTAACCAAATATAATAAATAATTTTCCAACCAATAAATTGGAAGACTAGTGTTTTATAGTCTTGTACAATGCAGCCTCGTTATGTATAATATTTTACTGTCTTTAACAACGCCCGTGACACTTTCGTTAGAAAACAGAGAAAATTCATCATTTTATTTAACGGTCACGAAGAATAAATATTTGTTATAATATTTCCAAATGCTCATTTAAATTTGTCATATACTTAGTGACATTTAATTACTAAATATTTCTACATTGTCCGGAAACACTGCTACAAAATAAACCAATAAAGAAGATTGAAATAAAATTAATTTGAGTATTTGCTCCACAAAAAATTACTCAATATGCCTGCACTCTAAAAATTTTTTGTAAAATATACAAGAATTTTCTTTGTAAAAATCATTAGTTTATGAAGTTGGTAAGGTATTCTTTGTACTTGTACCTACAGTTTCCTCACTGTAAATTATTTTGTAAAATATGGCGATGCACTTCTTCGTAATTGTGCAAGTTGTAAATGTTGAAATATTTTCCTTATAAAATTATTAGTTCATATTGTTAGAAATGATTTTGTTTGCAAAAAACATTGAAAAAATGGTGTAGCCTACAAAAAACTTAAGATCGCCGGAAAATACTTATGCAGGTATCACAACCTCTGAAAAGTATTTTTCTGCAGTACGTGAATGTTTATATTAATTGCGTGCTTTGAAAGAGAGGATTATTACTGAACTCTACATTGAATGTAAACAAACAAATAAATGTTCAGTGGTACAGAAGTCACAGTGGACTAAATGTAAGATGCGTGGAAGTCAAGCGTGGGGAGAATGGTTCGAAACTTAGTTGCTCCCGAGATACGTTCCTTTAAAAAAAAACAAGCATACGTCCATAATTCAAAAGTTAATTGATAATTAAATTCAGTGTTATTTATGAAGTACAATGAACATTTAAATTTTTTTTCCTTATTGAAAGTACAGCTACAAGGCTAGTCTTTGTAATTTTACAAACATATACTTCGTATTTCATTACCAAGACAGCCATTGTAGTTTTACAAGGAATTCCTTTGGCAACTGGGTTTCCAAGGATTTTCTTTGTAAAAGTACAAAACAATTTTTTTTTTACATTGTGTATGATCAAAAAGCATTCGACACACACACACACACACACACACACATGGCTTGACACGTCAGCGCTTACAAACTGCGATTGTAAACATATACACACAATATTGTACGACAATTCACTATAAATGTGATGTCTATTCTTTCCCAAAAAAAAAATATTCTATGGAACGGGAGTCTAAAAACTTACGCATAATTAACAGATAAATAAGTAAACTTGTTCCCTTTCAACCAAGCATGCAGGGAGTGGCAAGCTACCGACGACAGCCTGACAGAAACGTTCGTTCAATAAGATGTCGACAGTGGGATTGTCGTTTTTAAAATCATTCAAACGCCCTTTTCTGAATTTAGTACAAACTTTCATCGGCTGTCCATCGCAACATTTCTTTTTATTATCAAAGTGAAAATGTGTTCTCTTTTTACCGTTCACTCAAAATATTATATATAAACTTTCTTATTACTACGGTTAGAGCAGTAATCGAATTGGTTCCAAACTGAAGTTGCTACGCTGTGGTAATAGCTAAATAGTTCAATCACAGGTAAATATTTGTATTTTACGTTTACTTTGTTTAATTTACCTAACGTTATTTTCAGTCTATTTAAAGCAATTAAGTAGTTTTGTAAATACAGGATCACCCACTCAAAATATAATTATTTATATTAAACACATCATACAAAATATTTTCATCATTGTATTCAGTTGTAAATTGGTTTATAAATTGTGTGGTTTATGTAGAAAGGTATGTATTACCTCTAGATGAGACGTTTTGTTCTTTGGAATATGAACTTTGATAGAAATTTATGACACAGGAAGTAATCGCACAGTAAATATGTATATCAAGCAGATTTCTCATCTGGCTACGCAGTAGTAGTAACTCTTTATGTAAACGTATTTTGTTATGACAACGATCACGTGATCCTTGGCATGTACAATATGGAAGACATATTTATGTTAGTACAGCCGATTTTTAAGCTTGTTTGTATTTGTTTCCGCTTTATGCGATAACTTTCCAAATATGTATATTCGCTTTCAACCTTACAACATGAGACTACAGCACCAAAGGTTTTGTCTGTGTGTAAAGCTATCAAATCATACTATATTATTGACGATAGCAAAAAGGCATTTTCACTATTAAAGCTACATCGTAGTGATTTTCTTCAGCCGTTGACCACAATGTTCTACATTATAACCGTGAAATTTCCTTTATGGCTAGCTAGCAATACTTCAATGGTCTAAGCGTGTTATTTATTTATCGTCTGTACGCCCAGTATTACGATTAAAGATGGATAGCATTTAAACAACGTACTTTACACATATTAAATATTGCACCATTCAGTAATAAAACAGTGTGCAAGCATTTAAATCAACTAATGGTTGTTTGAACCGCAGATTGAAAAAAACAAACGAACAAAATATAATTTTCATTTGAACATGTATATTTTGTAGCCGCCTGGTTAACAAACACAGGCTTACTACGTGACAACAAATTACGGTCATTTGCAACAAAAATATTTAAGGAATATACAGTAGCAATTTCAAGAAAACATGGTCCAACACTCTGCCGACACACGAGTTGGAGTTTAACTACACTAGGCATGCAATGCGCTATTAAGGTGGAAAAAATAGCGTAGCAATATTAGTAGTTTCCATTATTTGAGAACAAACATTTAAACCCTTCTTGAAGCAACATGAGCTACACAGCTTACATTGACACTTTATGAGAATATTTTGAACAGGGCAGAGTTAACACATGAACATACAGAACAACAGTAGACTTTACAATATAATATTATGTTAAGTCAACAAATATTAATACGATCACATGACCCTATGCCAATTCGGGACAATCAGGAAATTTGACTTACTAGAAATTCCAAAGTTTGTAAATATGTGACATACTTCACCCTCATGCATGAATCCACATGAGCCCGTCATGTCAATCATAAATCAGGCAATGTTGTTTCGTTGAGAATTCAATTAATAATTTTACCCTAAAAATAAGAATTAAAAATGTAAACGACCACGAGATATGGACACATCCGCCGGCTCCAACTAGCATAACCACAACGAATAGGATTTGAATGTCAAGTCACATCGTAGCTAAACCAGCTTGGGAATTCACTGTTAAGTCAAACCTACAATGAAGCAGCGAAATCGCAGAAGAGCGTTTCACACAGACACAGACATAACGTGTTGACGTATGTCGAAGTCAAACGCTTGTACCTATAGTTCAGTTTTTCGAATCCCATTGTTAATTTTCCAGATACGTCAGTCTGGAAAAGCCATCTCTGATCGTTTAGAGTGGCCTCAAAATGGTGTTTCTAGCAAACGCGCCGAGTTTTTAAAACTTGACCGACATAGTTTAATCTGTGTGTTCTATTCGTACATATACAAATATATTTTGCGTTCAAAAGTTTCGTCAGAAAAAGAATAGCCGTAATTCGCTGCAACGCGTTTGAAGCGCATGTAGGTAAGCCTCTTATGATAGTCATTCCTCCTGGTTCCTCCTTTGCTGTTGACTTTACAGATAAAACTAAAGAGATATAAAAAAAATAAATAATCATTTCGCTCGCCAACTAAGAGAGATATTAATTCGAAATAATAATAAAAAAAACAGAGGAAATATTTATTGAGCTCGCCAAACAACAGACAGATTATTACAAAATAATCATTCGATTATATTCTTCAAAGGTAAAATAACCGTTAAATTACAATTAAATATCTAGATTCAGCTCGTCCCTAGCAGGTAGAGATGTATCCCACCACCGTGTCCCTGGCCACACCGATGCACGACTATGCACCAATTTTCAGTTTCGAACCAGTGTTACAAAAAGGACTTTAATTCCTATATCTTGATGTTGTAAATGTTATCTTCATTTGCACTCATACTTTTTGTAATAATGTTACAAATCTGATAAATTGTAAGCGTATTTTACTGATAAGTTAAATCGGTCTATGACCATATTATGCCTAAAATCCAAATATTATTTCGCCTACGATCACGCGAATATTTAACACTTGCGCATACCCTATTATTATAGAATATATCTTATATTAACTTAAAGGAAGTAAAATTATGGTTTTGTGACATCTGCCTACCTCCTTGCTGGAAAATTTGAAGCAAAATTTTACTCTCTCTCTCTCTCTCTCTCTCTCTCTCTCTCTTCCCTCTCTGAAAGTGTAATACTATAGTTCGTTGTGAGAGCGACGTAGTTTAAGAATGGTATTGGCTGCCCAACCTAAATGCAACCTGTGTGAGGGAGGCACAGCTAAAGTAGTTCTGAGTTTGGGCATGTTTAAGAAGAGGATCCAAAGCACTATTAGCCAGTATAAACTTTATAAGTGGTTCGCTTATGAAGCCCTCTTATGCGTCCTACAACAAGGACTTACAGCTATGCCTACCTGATAGTTAGGATTTGGCGATGTTGTTTTATTGCCATGATGACCATTTTTTTTCAAGACAAAACATAGTGCGGTTTCGACTAAAAATAAAATTTAGTTAACCTGAATATCGTTAATTACATAATAAGCAACAACAGTATTTGCTGTTATTTTTAACAAATCTGCCAAAAAGAGTTTTGTTATCTGCTCTCGTTTAGGCTTTAAAACATTTAAAAAAAGTAGAAACTTAGGAGCACGGAATTGTTTCTGAAAAAATTTGTCAGAATATCAGTACCGTAATGATTCATAACGTGTTAATTTTGTTTCCCAAGTGGATACTGCGAATAATGAAATGGCTCTCATAATACGCCAGCTGAGATTAACTTAATAATTCATTTAATTAATGATTTGCAGTTCTATGCAGTAGAAGCAAAGTAGTATTAACACTATTAATTGTAACATATTTTATGTATGTTTGCTGCTTGGTAAACTAAGAGATTCACCTTACTTCGGTAGTGTAAATGTTTTAAATTTAAAACGTGTGATGCATATATTATATACAAATCTTGCTATACGCATGCAAAGTAAATTTGAAATATATGTTTAAAGTATATTAAAGAACTACGGAGAGAAATATACAAAATAATCTTGCAAATATAATATTGGGGCCCGTATGTATATGTAGTATCAGCGTTGTGTGTACTACAGTTTTTTCATATTCGTTCTTAACAGTATCTTGCTATTTTTTTTTTACTTTGATTTGTTTGTAATGGTTCACCCATACATAACAAGATACATGAAACGTATTTCTTCTGTACACCTGTATCAGAAAATGCGTGCTATTTTATTATTTGTACTGCGGTAGTTTAAATTTTTTCTAATACAGTGCTTAATTTGAATTGTGTAAGGTTTCAGCTGCTGTACTTCGAAAGTAAAGGCATTTAAACATATGTCCGCGTAGATTGAGAATATAGAAAAATAATTTCATTATTAAAATTTCACATTTAACGTGACGATGTGCTGAGTCCATGAATGTTCTGTACACTTGGAAATATATTTGTAACGGTCGTCAACATCTGAGATAGGCCTAAAAAAATTCAAGAACTCAAAAAGACTTAAAAAGACGTGTATGACGGTATGAGATAACGATGAGCTAATTTTAAAGTTTTCGAAATTGCTTTTTAATCTTTATCTGCGAATATAGTGTACAGCTGCGGGAATTACCTATACGTAGCAAAACTTATTTGATAAAATTCTGAAAGGACACCTTACTTTTCACAGGTATGCAGTAACAGGTGTTGCAAAATCATTAAATATCTCAAAAAATATTCTCTGTGCTCTTTATCCTGAAAACACATTATCACCACCATAAATTTTTATTGCCAGAGGGCTTTTTAACAGTACCATATTTTGTGAATAAATATAACAATATATTAAACATAAAAATACTATTTAATTTGAAATTTCGTCCAAAGAGAAATGGAAACTGTTTTGTAGTGACGAGAAAAATGTTTTCAGAAGGTTTGCACTAACGAAATTTTACTTTATGTGTCAAAACAATAATTCACAATGGAAGCAAACTGATTATGTTATTTATAAATTACCTGTTGGTGTTTACAAATATTATTTTACTTTTTTAGTTTTAAAAGCCACCAATAACTTAGAGTGCAATGAAGAGCACTTGGATAGAATTGCGTGAGTATGACAAACTGCAGAAGGATAAAGAAGATCATTAAGTCGAGTAAAGTCAAATTTTATTTATTTTCCATCATCATTTAGCTTTTCATATATTCGACTATCGCTAAGTTCTTATCCTAAAACTTTATACACAATATAAGGTGTATCCTATACACATTGTACAGTTTCTAAATCTAAGGCATACCTAATTCATTGCAGCCATTGAAAACAGTTTCATACAAATTTCTGTCTTAATAATTCACTGCATATGTTCGTATTGTGTATTTAGGCCTAACTATAAAATTACCCATTACTGTATTACTTTTAATTGAACTTATAGTAACATGAAAAATATCATCTTTCAATAAATACATACGCACGTGAAATTTTTACGTTCTAACGAGAAAATTTCATGACGCCTACAGTTTCATAATATAAAATATTATACATAACATCAAAGTGTAAGATCACTTGCATGGGAATTAACACCGTAAATACTATGTCTAATAACTTTAAAAACGTTGTTTGAAAAATAATATTCTCACGGACACCTGGCATTTAAAGGTGTGCAGCTTCATTGCCGAATCTGTGTCCCTATGAGAGATTCAGTGATGACATATTTATCTCGCAATACAATGTTACATACATACGAGCCACATAGATACAAATTTCTCTTGCGTACTCTACACAATTTTGTTCATAACGAAATGCGAAATGGGGTAAATAAATACTTTCGCCATTTTCAGTCATGAAAATTAAAGTCTAGAGCTATGCGTAAGACCTGATACATTAAATGCACATTTGCAGTGTTCTTCGAACAGAAATTTTACACGCACGTTGAGTATTTTCTGAATACAAATCAATTTTTTGTTTTTATTGATTGTGTTTGCAGATTCAAATAGTAAGTCATGCTTACAAGTATTATGTGACCACGTTTAACAAAAGAACAAATTGTGAACATATAACTAAACTTTATTTTTTCCTTTTCAGATAATAATGCATACATCAACGAGTACTTTTTCCATCTTATTTCCTGGAATTCCAAACTTCTTAAACAAGGTAACTGGACTGGAAACTTTTATTGTATCACTGGACAGAAATCATGCTAACAAGGCAGTTGTTAAGATCAAGAGGTCAGTGCGACTTACAACTTACTTAGTAGTGATAGTGTTAATTCTAACCACGTTTTGGATTTATAAAATATATTATTACATTAGCAAAAACAACAGAGATGGAACATTCACTTGGTCGTCTGTATCGTTAATCACATCATTGTACGTTGCCACCATAGCCAGTCTGTTGAACATGGTCTCCAATATCAATTTCAGACAGGAATTGATACAAACATTTCTGGAAGTAGATGGGAGATTGAACCAAGATGTAAAGAAGAACGTTAAGCGGACATCTTGTTTATTTACAGGAGTATCAAGACTGTCATTTGTCTGCTTGTTTCTTCATAGCGGTACTGAGTTCTGGGCAGCATGGTTTAAATTTGGGGCCAAGATTACTTTTATATGTTACAATATGTGTTATTTAATTGATCTGTGTACTGCAGTGAACTACACACATTGGGTAGAACAAACAAAAATACATCTTGAAATATTTAATACACAATTACGGAAGACGAGTAACACAGAGATAAAGAGCACTAACAGAAAGAACGACAATGCAGTTGATTGGAATCATCAACGTCAGGTATCAGATGAGAATGAAATAACACTGGAGACACAATCAACTCAGCAGCCAGGCATGATGCAACAAGTAACAATTTTATCAGCAGAGGAATTACTTCTTCTAAGAGATATTTGGGACCAAATTTGCAAGTGCATTCAATTGATAAATGGTGCATACGGTATGCCAATATTATCGGTTCTTTTCAACAATCTTGTCACTATTACAAATGGCATTCATATGGGAATATATTTGAAGTGTACGCATCCTTACATGCCAGCTTGGCTTCTCTTTCATTACCTTTCTCTGTCCTTGCTGTCACTATTTGAAACCACAATTATTATTACAAGCTGCCAAGATGCTGATAATGAGATCACGAACACTATGGACATAATACAGGATCTTCTTCTAGAAGTACCAGTTGAGGGAGACGTGGCTGAACAACTGTACATGTTACACGACCAGATCACTAGCGATGAACCCTCATTCAGCGCAGGAGGTGTCTTCAGGCTAGACTTGTTTTTATTTGCCTCCATGGCTATGTCCGCTTTGTCATATCTTATTGTACTTGTGCAAATGTCTTTACCGAACATGTTGAAGCAACCGTAAAATATTTTCCATGGCATTATCAAGTACACTTATTTTGTGAGTTTTAAATTTCACGAAACGGTATGGATCGGCTTACTTTGCATAAAAGGATTTTTTCTTTGGTTGATTTTTTTATAAAATTACTTACAATAATGCACATCTAAGATTTTATTTTTTACGTAACCAGCAACTTGAGCTTTAACAGTTAATAAGGATTACTTTGCAAGAAATGCAGAAACAATGAAATAACAATGGTGTTAAATGTGATATGCTTTCTAAATAATATTGTTTTAAACTACTATATTCCATAATTTTACACATGCGCACAACATCAAACACACGCAGATTTGCAAAATATAAGGAAATTATTTACACTTTGTACTTAGAGATTGTGTCCTTCCACACTAACATTTATTAATAAAATACGGCTTAAATAAGTCACCAATAATTGATGCATTATATCAATCTTAACACTAGTAATATGAAAGTGATCGGCATATTTGTATGTTTTGCTTATATGAGTACCAAATTTGTTAACGCGTAAGAAAGAGCCAGCACAGCAGAACTTGACTTGTTGATAGCAAACGGAAATACTTTACACATACGCTTTTAAATTTCTTGAAGCTTGCTTGGTATTTCTTTATATTGCCGAAGTATAGTATTTTCGAATACCCGCTATGACTGAATATGTCAGACATCTTCTGCAGCGAAACGCTTTCACGTGGTAAACCTTATACATGAGTCGTCCATTTGCAAATCTGTCTATGTACGTGATACCAAAATGTTTAGGAAATGAAAAAACGTGTTACAACAATATGGCACAGCTGTACGAAGCTGGTGGATTGGGGGTTGCTTTATCTGGTAGCCGGAAATATTTCATGTAAATTTAAATAATATCGTGAACGTCTTTTGGGATATACTGCAAAAATAAGATTTATCTTACCAAGTTTGGCAAAGTATTGAATGAAATACGAGTTTTGCATCTGTAATGTGTTAAAAAAAATTGTCTTGTGTTATTTTAGAAATAACAAAGAAACAACGAAACAAACATTGTAAATGTGAGAGAATTACGTATTAAAATTTATTAAAAAAAATAATTCAAACTTGACAAATTTTTAAGATAGGTATTACAGGAATACAGAACAAATGAAAATAAGTTATTTAAAAGTATCGAAAACACTGCTTGAAAACTGAAATTGGTACCTCAATAGCAACAAAACAGAAAATACAAAAATAATATTCTGCATTGTAATAAAATTTGTTCAAGTATCATGGGTCTTCAAGTCCATGAATAATGTTTCTACGCTGGCAGTGCACTGTCATCTTTAAATTCAAAATCAGGATACGTTCTTCAAACTTCTATAGAAACAACAATCACCTTCTCGTAAAAAACCAAGTCCTGCATAATCCCAGTCATTGACTGAAGTGTTTGCCAAGCATGTTGTCGATGGTTTTCAGCTTAGCATCATTCAGTTTTCGTCCCACTTCTATACGATTTGACTGTAATGTGTAATTATCCTTACCCCGTTTGCAGATGACTTTTGGTTCCCTTAAGTCAATAATGTAGTTGACTTCGCCTATTACTATCGCATTTCCGAGTTTACTGCTTCATTTGATGACAGTTCTTTTGGCTGAAGATAATTTGAAATGCCGCTGAGCTGGTGGCATGATGACTTCACTAATGCTGCTTTCCTGTCAGTGTTTGTACAATCAGTGCCCAGATGTATGACAGTACCGTGTCCTTGGAATGTCGTTTATTACGCACTTGGTTCAACAATGGGCAACATGCATGTTTTTTTGTAACTGCTGTTTTTCAACTGTTTTAGTACGAATATCATACCTGCAAAGTCTTACGGCTGGAAAATTAGTCTTAAGAAAGTTACAGCCTATTGAAGTTAGCGCGATTTGAACGCCCGCCAAAACGCGCCTCGGCCGACCGATCCCCTCGTGACGTCACTAGCCAGGCACGAGTCAGTCCGCTCCGCGTATCTGATAGACAATGTTTACTTAACGCGCTTCGCTCTTGAAAATGGATGTAAATACAGGAAATGACATCAAATCAATTACTCCCAGAAACTGTAAATGGTCCATTGTACCACGGTGCAAGAATGCATCTGAAAATGCAACAGATAAGGTGTATTCATTACCGTGCCAAAGGACAAGCGAAAAAATGGTTCAAAGCAGCAAGGCGGGAGGTCTCTGAAAAATCTTGCGTTTACATTTGTGAAGAGTATTTCGATGGAAGTACAAATGTTAACATACCTGTGTTATTGTTATCACAATGTGTCGAGAGTAGTGTTACACCAGCACCGTTATCCTTTATTTTTCTTGTTGTGTTTTTCTCTTATTGATCGTCATATTGTTTCGTGATTCTTATTAAAATCACTTTGTTTACCCCGGAGTACCAAATTATAAAATTAACGTATTTTTTATCAATCACATAAAAACATTGTTGGCCCTCCCATACGCTATTTACACCACTGCTTTCCTCAAAATCAGGGCTTGTAATGCAAAACAAACCCTTCGATTTTTCAAGCAAGTGTATGTGCAACTGTATTTGACTGTACTATTTTGGTACAAGGCTACCATTTTGTCGTATGTAATTTTTCACGGTTTTTTGTAACATAGGACATTTAACTTCAACAAAGAAATCACTGCAAATTCCATCTGGGGAAGCTCCTAGGATAGGGTTTTTGGTGTCAATGTACAAGCCACAAGTATCCAGTTTCCTTCCGCAGTGAATGCTCGCAATTTTTAGAACACTTGCTTCTAATAACCTACCCCTTTTCATTGGCTCAGTGTCTCGGAGTTTTACTGAACGTAGCAACATCTCCACAAGTGTGCCGTCAGATGTTTGGCAGTGAGCTACTTCAAAAAGTTTTAAAGCTGTTGCCCGACAGTACCTAAGCTCATGCCATAAAGGACATTCACTCTGCCCTTTAGTTGCATTGTATGCGTCTATACAAAGTTTTCGGCTTACTGAAGCCTCACAAAAAGCTAGAAACTCATTAATATTCTTCCCACCCGACAATTTAAAACTGTACATACGATTACGTAAAGATAGTTTGTTTTCTGTGTCAGACGAACAATGCCTTAAAATCTGACTATTGCATTTTAATTTTAAACCTTCTCTAACAACATCACCTAAAAAACTTTTGTCTGATTCTATCTGGTTTTTTAAATGTTTGTTTTTGAATAGGTCTTTAATTTTGGCACATTTCCTGGACGTTCCTACGGTTGATAAGGCTGGTTTCTTCCAGTAGCATGTGACAGAAGTGAGAGCAGGTTCTTCACTCCTGCGATGCAACCACATGATAAATGCTACAGCATGTTTACAGCCTCCTGTAAACATTTAAATTTATTATTGTTATACTTAATACAACTTCCATGCAAGAGGCACTACAGAATATTCAACCACAAACTATAGGCTGAGTTATAATTTCCCCATACTTTAAAACATGTATTGTTTAAATAAATGTATTGAATTACCTGAGGATGCAGCACAGTCATCACATTCAACACTCTCTACATGTCTATGTTCTTCATTTATGAAGGCTTTCACTCTGTATAGTTTTTTGTGTATTTTATGTTCGGGGCAGATTTTACCAATAACAGTGCATAGATTTCTTTCTCTCTTCAGCTTCACATACCCTACCGCTGAATCTCCGTAACTTTCCTTATTTGATCTGTAAAATAATTTTTTACTTGTAATTAAATATGACCTAATACTAATTTAAAAAACTAATTATTTCTTTATTTTGAAATTATTCTTGTCATAAAAACCTCTGTGTATCTAATGTTACGAAGTAATGTATTATTGATGCACATAAACTTTGTTATTAAAGCGAAAAGTAATTTTACTAGTTGTATTAAGAATAGTAATTTACTTAACATTTGCAATTCTATATTGTGTGTTTTTTATATATGAATTTTTAAAATAATATTAAATTGAAGTAAAACATTTTGACTAGGCCTACAGTTCCGATAGACTTATACAGTTCATGTACATTGTTGAGAAGAATATGTTTCACTGTCCACGAATTTCGTTGACACGCCGAAGGACACGTTAGGCCTAAAATTATACTAACACCCCGAGAGCCGTCACAAATGCCGGTTGAAAGCCACCTGCCTTGACGGCCACAGACACTTCGTCGGCCGTCATGTCGGAGTCGTTCCTTACCGTCTTAAGCCGTGCCACTGGCCGTCACGGTGAAAATGTGTATTCATAAGCCAATTTCCTGAGCGTAGTGCAATGTACTGATCACAAAAATGTTTCGCACCAAACTTGCAAGGCTTTAAATAAAACTGTTGTTCGTTTGTACAGCTTCATATTACACACTATTATGTGAAACTAAATTATAATGTTGTGGTAAACCGGAACGACAACACAATGTTCTCAAGTTATTTAGCAACAAAATATATAAATGTCGCATTTTCTGGCAGGTTAGTATTTTAGAACGCGATATTGCTATTAATATTAAATTTTATATATGCGTAGATTGTTATTTACGCTGTACATGTACTGATAACGATCGCGTGTGTAAAGCTTGGATACTTACCTTTGTAATTTAACTCCTCTTGTTTCCGCGCCGTCAAAGTAATTAGAGTTGAAATAATTTAATACTATGAAAGTATCAACTTGCGGTAAGTTATCCGACTGTGCTTTTACAAAACCTTTCTCCATTTCTTACTAATAAGTCTATAACGGTAGGTACGAGTTACAGCCACATTTCACAACGTGCCGGCCAACAATCATACCCGGCACCGCGCCGGCGGAGCGAGCCGTGCCTGGTCAGTGACGTCACGCCAATGCGGGCGCGTTTCGCTGTCACGTGATAATCGCCGCGTAAATAGCTACATTTAATTCAAAATAACGTGCCCCACACAGATTTTTTTGCAAAATACGTTGTGTAGATACTCTAATAGTTGTGTTAAAATGCGCCCCTTGAAATATAGACAATATTTATCACATCGGCATGTTGCCCATTGTGGGTTTCATTCTCAACGCCTTTTCAATGTGCCCGAAAATGCGATCAGGTGGAATGAATGATTGGCCAGCAATAGGGTAGTTACCCTTCACTCCTTATAGCGATGAAACCTTTTGGGTTAACGAATACCGTAGCATACCGATCACTGTCAGAATTTGATATTAACCACCACACCAATCTGATACGAGGTTAACTGTTTAGCCTTTAATAAATCATTACATCATTACTGTCACAAGTTTCACGAAACGAACTTCACGACACCATCAGTAAATCAGTGAAATAAAAATAATTAATTGTTTTAGGCTTTTAAAAACGTAGTTGATAAGTAATCAATTGTTTAGTATATTAATTATTATTTCTCTTGTAGTAATTTTACTGACCACTTTTCAATTAATGAGAGTCTTAAACTTGCCTAAATTGGTTTGGTGTAATACGTTTCCATTTACTTCTGTTTGATCCCTTCTCTTCCTTTTCCTTTGACTACTGGCTCAGAGCGTATTTCATTATCTTTTTCAATTTATTTTTCAAACTAAAACATCAACTAAACTAATACCACAATTGAATAACACATTATACACTCTTGTTTGTCCACAATCTTGCGCAGTTACTTCACAGCTGACTATTTTCAGGAGGAAAAATTTCACAACTATGCTGTTATTCGAACAGCATTATTAACTCTATAAAAGTTACGTATGATTAAGGAAATTAAAATTCCCTGTTGATTTTACAAGATGCATAGCGAATATGCAATTGTTTCCGTATGGACTTACCAAGTTTTGCTACTTTAAATGTTATGCAGGCATCTTTATGTCTTTGATATACTCACACTGTGAAAGGGTTGGCTGCACATATTTTTGCTTGCATAATACTTGCAGATGCGTATGATCGTGTGTGAAGTATTTTTCAATTTACCATATTTATTCGAAATCACTCTACTCGAAAGCCGTGGTCGTTCTTTACGATTTGTCACGCCCATTTTTTCTCTGGGTTTCCTATCCGAGCCACTGGTCCTGTCTGTATGTATTCTGCTGTTAAGAAAGTGACGTAAAAAGGTTTTGGTATCTGGTAAGGGGATTGTTGCATGTAATTATCATATTGTGAAAGTTGTGATCAACTGCACATTTATTTTAATGTAGTTCACGTTGTACGACGTGAAATACACACATGTGTGTATATATATATATATATATATATATATATATATATATATATATATAATATGTGTGTGTGTGTTAGTGCGTGTGTGCGATAGAGAGAGAGTCTGTGTGTGTAAAATTGTTTCAGTTTAGCTCCTTAGAACATACATCAACAAAAATTTATCAGCATAACTAGTAAGACTACATTCTTAAACTTGGGAGGAAAATTAGCACTTGAGGCTAAATTGTTCACGTACTTCTAAGAATACATAAATGTAGTATATACGTGCTGTATTATACTCAGTGATAACTTCTAGCATGGTACTACCACAATAATGAAGAATGGTTTAATCGAAATCGGATAATAAAGTGTAGGTCTACAAATAATAAGTTTGCTTTCCATCAGTCCTGTATTAATTAACGAAAGCCAACTTTTTTACAATTAAGTATTAATATCTTGAATGATTCGAAAGTGAGTGGCATACTACTACAGGTGACGTGAAGCAACTACTTAAAATTCGTATTACTTTACATTGTGCTAAATATGAACCGAGTAGGAAGGAACTATGCTAAATTGATTTGAAATATTTAAAGTAATCGAGGAAATTCAAATGACAGCACGGGTTTAATAACTGAAAAGGAATAAGAAAATACAGAAAACTGAAATATCTAAACTGGGTACTATGTACGTACAGAGCTGGTTGAAATTATGATGAATGGTGCATTTAAATGTCTCATGCGATCTAAATTCGCTAATGTGTGACCGCGTTTCAATTAACACGGCACTAACAAAATACATAGACGTCATGAAACTTAGTTAAAAACTATATGAGTAATGAGTTATAGGTAATTACAAAAATGGTAAGTCATATATCTGGTGTGACAGAACAATGTTTAAATTATCTCTTGTGACAGGCCCATATGGTCGCCACCCCGATTTAGTATATTCAATAGTCATTAGTGTCAACCATCATAAATTAATGTGCAATAATAACTATGTCTTGCGACCATTCATTCTCCTCGTCATTGTATCACGATCACATTGCAATAGTTCTCATCGAAATACCATTACTACACCAAGTTTTATGTTAAAAATAAGAAATTG